>JAODUK010031731.1:0-15059 GCA_027564635.1 Typhlichthys eigenmanni
AGTGAAGCTTCATTTAACGTAGAGTAACTGGTAGCTCAGCTCACTACATTTTCAATGTAGCTTGCCCAACACTGCATCTGCTGTACTAAAAGCAGGTGGTACTATGTGAGCATGCGGGCTGTTTATAACCTTGAAGGCAGACATACTACTTCTGTACCTGCGTCTCTGGCCATCTTCTCTGCCCGGGCCTGGAGGACCTCAGCGCTGGGTGGCTCCTCTCTCCGGTGCTGTTGAGCACACAGTGGGACCACGGGGATGTCTGGAAGATGCTCTCTCCAGTCGGGACCGTCCTGCTGTATGAGGAGCTTTGTTATCCTGCCAGTGACAGGGGAAGGGGGGGCTGTCAGTCACACATGTAGTCACGCACACGGTGTACCATGTTACAGACATGACAATGTACTGCATGATGAGGTGCAGGCTGACAGGTGTGGACAAATTTACACAAACGTCATTAAAGAACACACACACACTCTCTCTAGCAGTTTCAAAGCGGGACTATTTATAAAATGTATACTTTTATTTTATTATTATTATTATTATTATTATTATTATTATTATTATTCTGTAGTTAATCCTTGCGCCGGTGTGTCATTGAGTGTTGTATTCCTGTGATGCGGACAGAAAATGTGTCCTTCTATCCCCTAATGTTCCTGAACTCCCCATTCCCAGGAGAGTTGCCTTATTACGTAACACAGACAGGACACCTAGTCTGAAAGTAAAAAATAGCTTTTACTGTAGCAGCATGTGAGTGATCAGATCTCTCCTAACCACTAACTAGATGCTGACTAAACATGCAACCCACTAATTACATTGTTCGGAAACAGATGCTGTTTTCTTGATTGAAAATATGACATGTCAGCAATCAAACATCCACTCAAACACAGACAACCCATCACTGGTTTTTATTTCCCAATATAGCTAATTAAAGTTTAGAAAAAGTCCAGAAATACATGTTTTGCCCCACAATTACCATAGCAAGAGGCGTTAATTGCCAAGCGACGTAACAGATGACTTGAGTGGCAGATACTGTTACCTCCTGCTGTAGCAGTGAGTGGCGAAAGGTACAGTACATGCTAATTAATACCTGTTGACGCTGTCGCTTGCTGCCTGAACGCTGATGTCTATCTGCAGGACTGTCTTGTAATCCACATAGGCCTTGCTGTAGCGCTCCAGAGTCTCGTAGGCCATGGCCCGTCGCAGTAATGGCTTAAGCGAGAAGGGCTGGAGCTCCAGGGCTCTGCAGGGTATTAAGAGACATAATGTGGCAGAAAGGAGGGGCAGGCCAGCCAGAGAACACTGACCATGATCATGTGTGATACAGTGTATGTGTTATATTTGTGTGTGTGTAACTACGTCAGGTAACAGAATTGTCTAATTCGTTTTTTTAGTTTTTGATTACTAAATAAATATTACAGTACATTTGATGTCAGAAGGTCCTTATACATAATGTAGCAACCTTGGACATCAACCAACAACACTGACAGTCCACTCCTGTTGGTTGATGTTGAAGAAAAGTATTCAAACACAGACCCGCAAAGTCTGTCATTAACACTGCTTTGTTGCCTTTACAACTGCTTATGAAAAGATATATGTACAACAAATCCATTTAGTAAAGCGTGATATCTATATAGCTTATGCGTCATAGTTTAGTGATACTACTGTAAACTATACTCATTTAGCAAATCAGGGATCACAGCCGCAGCTATAGCCAACAACTTACACTGGCCAGGGCAATGTCATTATAGGCTCTGCTGTAAGGTCAATTGTTAGGTGTTGCACTATGTAAGGCCTCACCTTGTGCAGTCGTCTATACAGTCTTGACTGTTGCCATCTTTCAGGCGACATGCTGCTCTGTTCGAGTACAGAATGGATAGATCCTCTGGGCTATCAATCCCTGAATGGGGAAATAAACACTCAGAACATACAGTATATGTTACAGTGGTGACAGAATAGGAAATGTGGCACTGGTTAAAGCTAGAACTAAACAAGGGTAATATGTAAATAAACTGCAATTGGGTGAGGTTTATCGAGTTCATAAAAGTCCTCACAGGAATGAGTCATTTGTACTATTCTAAGAACAAGGACTATGGTTGTGATCTAGACATGGAGATACTCCATGGATAAATAATGGTGTCAAGAAAAGCTATTTGAATTACGACACCCACAATTGCGTTGCGTAAGTCAGTGCATGCCAATAGTCTCTGGTATGACACAATAGAGGGTATTTTGTATTTCCTTCACCTTGAGGAATTTTACAATGGCATTTACATAGCCTCTTCCTGGATTTCAATTAGTAAATTAGCTTCCTGTTAACTCAACCTGAGGCTTCTAAGACAATACCTGGTATGTGATGGCTTCAGTGAGGCTTTGAGTTTGGACCCTAAAACAAAACAACTTCATCACCTCACTATCATTATATTAGTATGACAGCATTGTACAAAAGCAGCAAGCTGTCACAAGCCCGGCTTCCTTAAGACGAGAGACTAAATAAGGCTCACATGCATCTTGCTCTCAGGAGACAACAAAACAGATAAAGCCTGTCAAACCACTTCTACAACAATCTGTTGATAGTCTGCAATCACATATTTGTCATTCTGTTAGTCCTTGTCGGGGCTACGTTGACTCAGCCGCCTTATACTTTCATATCACTGAAGCAGGGGGGACAGATGGGCACAGATAGCGTACGCATACAGGAATATGCTCCAGGAGCTCTGAGCACACTTCATACTTTCAAATCAGATTATGGATGACAACACAATGGCGTGGCGCCCAGCGGTAGCATCCATCTCTCTGCAACGGCCACCATTACAGATGTCGATGGTCGACAATTACACTAGGATTAAACATTTACAGGGCATATTAAGATGCTCTATCATTGTGGGAATATAGCATGGTAGTTGTACAAGCTCATATGTCCCACTAGTTTGACACATACGGTATGATGCATCCATCACAAGGCAAGACCATCTCTCAGTCTACAACCCCAGTAAGGGTGAAGCTACAGCAAACTGTAATCATGCACGTTAAAGTTCACATTTAACATGTAGGCCTATGCTCTAGCACGTGGCATGAATGCAGACCCAGAGACCACTGCACAGTAGTCGCTGGACATATGGACACCCACCAGTCCATTTCCTACAGATGCAGTCGGCACTGCTTTGACATACTGCATAGACACGAAGCGAATGTGGCGATTTATCTCCAATCACGCACTCTGCTGCTTTCTCACTGGGTTGGAGAGATTTACAGCTGCAGCCCCATGGAGTCAATTTCACAGTGTGTGGTTCAGACCCATGTGACCTGAATGACCTGGGCTGGGACGCTTAGCTTAAGGCTAAGGCTAAAGCAGACTGTACACACACGCACGCACGCACGCACACACTCACACGCACACACGCAGAAGCCTATTGTGACGCATCACTCTATATACTAGTCATTAAATGCAAAGTACAGCCACATTCCAAAGACAGGCTATTGCTATAGGTGCATTTGACACATGTAAGGTCTAACAGCTGATGTTAACATGGTGTTGCTCAGCGGTGTGATAGAGCAGATTCCTTTACTGCAAGGCCAAGTCGAGGGAACGGTCTCAAGGGTGTTTTGTGATGACAAACCACAAGCACAGTTCCTCCAGTACAATATGGGTGAAACATGTGATGCAACAGCATTCTACTCAATGAACAGACGTGTGTTGTCCCGGCATGTTAAAGACACCACGATGTTTGTTACAGCATGAAGCAGAAAGCGGATGTAAATGCCCTCCTGTGCGAGGCTTAATGATGTTCATGACTGAATGATGTAATGAAGGTGTTCAACCCCACCTGAATCTGTCAAGCCGGTGATGGCTTGTGAGTATTTCTCCACTGCATCGGCAAACTGTCCATTTTTAAAGAGCAGGTTCCCTTCGTTCTTCAGCCGGGCCAGCGGAGGGGGCAGGGCTCCGCAGGGGGCGTCAAGGTTGACAGTTTCTCCTCCGCTGCTGGCTGCCGGAGCTCCCCTGGAGCCGCTGCCTTGGCTTGCCGGGTGGTTGGAGGCGGTGGAGCCCATCTTGGCCGTTCCATTGGCTACCTTGTCCGGAGACTCCTGGGCTAGCTTGTACTTGTCGGCGCTTCCTCCCCTGTTCCTCCGGTGGCCGTGGGAGTTGTTAGTTTCACCGTGCGGGCTCCCTTCTCCTCTGCCGTGGTGGGGCCTTTTCTGTGCATTCCCCATGTTTTCCTTCTCGGCACAAGAAGCCGCACTCTCCTCCCCTCCCACAGGCTGCCTGGGTTCAACCGGACGAGCTGGAAGGCAGAGGGAGAGAGAGGGAGAGAGAGAGCGAGAGAGAGAGAGGGGCACACCCACAGGAAGCAGTCAGCGGTTACATCACAGTGGGGGAGGGTTGGACTCACTGCCACTTGAAAGGGGGAGTTACAGGAAACAGTGATTCGGAGCCGTGTCGGCACAGGGTGGGGGTGGGGTGAACCAACACATACAGGCACACCGTGAAACGTCATGTAATAGAGCAGGACATGGGGGATTCCTCTGAGTAGTAGGGCACATAGAAGGATTTGTGATTGAAATGACTTCCCTGCTATTCCCCGAAGGATAAAGCTACCTAAACACACCATTAGCACAGAATGGTTTTGCTAGTGGATTAAAGGGCAAATCCTTTGGACTGCTACGTGCTTACAGTGAGGACTGAATCACCGAAAGTACAGAGTCCTTACTTGGATGGCTATGGTATACTGAAGTAAATGTGGCCTAGATTTTTTTTTAGCTCAATTTACCAGACAATAATAAGCTCTATGTTTGGTTAGCCAGCTTGTTTGGGATCAGTAGTAACTATTTCCTAATGCATTAAGGGTTTGGTGAACATAGTGCTGCTTTACCATTTCACTCATCCTATTCTAAAATAATAAAACCCTTTAGCCAAAATGGTTGAGGTTGAGGTCAATACCCTTCACAGAATGTAATGTAATGCTGAGGACAAAAGTATCTGTACAGTTCTGTAAAGTGGGTCAAACAGACTAGGGCTGGGCGATATGGACCAAAAATAATATCCCAATATATTTAGGTTGAATACCGATATACAATATATATCGGTATTTTCTATAGAGTGGGCTAAATCCTTCAGGCATAGAGAAAAAACAGGAAACCTGACGGAAATGTGATATTTTTAATTTTTAGCGACTCACTCGCTCCTCACTCCTCAGGCCAAGTGCAGGCATGAGGGGAGAGACGAGCAAATCGAATAGTAATAAATAAATGCATAATACAACTATATCGATATAAACAATATTGTTTAATCTTATATCCCTTTTGAAAAAATGTATCTGATATACTGGTATATACCGGTATATCGCCCAGCCCTAAAACAGACTAACCATTCTGTTCTGCCTTCATCGCATCTTTACTGCCACCCTCTTCTTCATCATCTATGTTTTGGATGAGGATTGTTTTGCCTTTAGTCTTGTTAAGTTCTGGATAGCATGCCTTAATTTCAGTCATAAGTTTCTAAAAAGAAGAGAAAGATTTAATTGCATATGTTTAATCTATTATATCCATTAAATGCATAAATTATTGCATATCTATTTAATATCTATCTAGAAAACATGTGGAAATGTGCATTTCTTAAAACATAAAACTGTAATAGTACAACAGTACTATTTCAGCACTGTACGCACATGGCTTTTACAGTTTTTCAGTTGTGTTATTGTTATTGTGTTGTTATTAATGTAATTATTTGGTGAAAAAAAACTACAAATGTAGACCCCAACATAGAATGCTGACAGGTATTTCACGTTCTAGTCTAATATGTAATGGAAAAACAGTGACATCTAATGGGCAAATGCAGCCTAACTGATGTTTAGTTTGAGGCACTTACAATAGCCACAGCGTTAAGTGGCTCCTCTTGAAGCACAATTCTTAGGTCATCGGCTGCCATTTGGAAGCTGCCCTGTTGCTTATGCACCATAGCACAGCGTAGCAGGGCTTATAACAACAATACATACTTATAAATACAACACACTATTACTGGACAGAGGAACTGGAATCGTAACATGCTGATAGACAAGGTCAATGCTGCTAATATTACATTATCTAGTAACAAGGCTTCCACCTTTAATATTCCTTGGTTCCAACTCCAGCACCCTCTGGCAGTCTTTCATGGCACTGCGCCAATGCTTTTGTTTGATCTCTGCCAGCGCTCTGTTGTTGAGTGCAGCCACAGTAGGTAAAATGGACAGACTTCTGCAACAGAAGATCATGAAGACACACATTTCTCTTAACCGTGAGATCAATCGTGAGCTATAAAAGACAGAAAATACCATAGATCCATTTGACTACAATGTGTGTTTTCACAAAGAGTTGAAGTTTCAGACAAGGAAATAGATTTGTCATGGCCAACGTCAAATTTGCTCTATTGTAAATGACTTCTTCTGACAGCCCAAATGTAAAAGAGGCTGACCTGGAATAGTAGGCAGCAGCCTCTTCATAGTCATTTGCTCTGAAAGCCTCATTGCCTTTTTCCTTTTCTCGGTTTGCCATGAGGACCTTCTCTTGGTCAGTCAGTGCTAAATATAAGAGAGAGCGAGACTATATATATTGATGCACACACACTTTACATACCTGTGTAATAATCAAACATGAATAAATTAGATAACAATTTACATGTCACATCCACTTTAGTTTGGATTTTGTGATGCCCACTATTTATATGTGGTGTTGCATCTATGTTTTCCTCATTTTGAACAGCCAACCTGCAAAAAACAGAATAACACTGTGTTTAGTCAAACATTATTTTCAGATTGGAATAACAACATTTTTGTTAATACAAATTACAATGTGTACAGAATAGACCATACTGTATATCATTATTTTATATATTTGGATTTGCAGAATAAAACAAACATGACTCACTTTGAGAAATTCTGTTTTCCTTTTGGATGTGAAATCTGCATGTAAATTAAAGTTTATGTTTATTTTTTAAATTATATGTCACTTATACATAAATAACTTATACATATACTGTATAAGAAATTATACATATAATTTAAAATAATTATACATAAATTATTAAATTACTAATATGTTATTGATTAGCTATTATTATTATTATTATTATTATTATTATTATTATTATTAATAATTAAAATAATTTTCTTACCTGACTGCATCTCACAGGTGGCATATTCTCATCCTGTATATCATTAAGCAACTTCTGTTTTAGTGATATTTCAATGTGCTTTGTGTCCTCCTCCCACACCTGCAAAGTAGCAACCAATTAAGGCCTGGTTGTTGCTTGTTGAATACTGATTAGATATTATAATAGAGATGAGGAGAAAGATTCAGACGAATTTATAAAATGATGGACTGCACTGTTGATTGTGTCATCATGAGTCAAAGGGATGTCCATGTAGTAAATTGCACATTTGTGTGTGTGTGTGTGGGGGGGGTGATACATCTAAGTAGTAGTAGTATATTGAAGGGACTACCATAATATCTTCATTGATTTGGCTCCATTCGTCTTCAGGGAGGCTAGCAGATGTAGTCACTAGGTTGTCTTTTCTGAGAGCATGGTTCTTGGGGTCTAACTTCTTTAGGTGATTCTCACAGAACTGAATAAGATGGGGGTATAAGCCTTCTTCACCAGACCTTTGGTGAATACACAGATATTTTGCGATAATTTATCATTATTTGTAATCACCTGTATATATTGACACCAGTGTTGGACAGCTAGTAACTAGTTACTAATAACTAGTCACTGTAATATTTTCCAGTAACTAGTAGTGTAATTAATATTTCCAAAACAGTAATAACATTACAATTACTACCCAAGTAATTGCTGCATTACAAGAACGAGATTATTGGTCCTAGCAAATTTAAGGTAGGATAATTTAACCAGCCTGTCCTATTATCTGGTTTGAAGGGCTGCAATGTTTTGACTTTGACTGATTGTTCACTCCTAAGGTTAAGTATTGTTCCAATTAAGAGGATTCAATTCTAAAACAAGGTGGCTACACAGGTCATTTTTTGGGAAGGGGCGGGTCTGGCTAGTTGTGAAAGTAATGTAATGTAACTAGTAACGTAACTAATTACTTTTAATACCCAGTAGTAAGTAATGGTATTACTTTTTGAAGGAGTAAAGTAAATAATAACTTATTACTATTCCTGAGTAACTTGCCAAACAACACTGATTGACACAATATACAACAACCATAGTGCAATTAGTAGACTTGTGACAAGTAATTTAACTAATTGATTCAATTAATAAGGAACTTGCTATTCATTGCGTTCACAAGCAATAACACGTTTAAAAAACACGGACATTTGGTATTGCATATTATATAAAAATAGAAAATGAAAATTAATGAATTACCTTAGCACTTCCAAAATCCGCCCTAGGTACAAAATATCACTGCATTTTTCAATATAGCCATAGTCGAAATGTTCCACGGGAATTTTTTTTGCACTCATTCTTGGAATACCGACACCGTACCGTACCGTACCGTACTGTATTAGCAAATAGACCGCTTAGCTATCTTTGCTGTTAGTGTTGTAATCAGGTCAATTGGTTAATTTAAGTATTCAGTACATCCAATCTTGTTTAAAAATATAAGTTACATAGCAGTAGCCTACCATAGAATGTTAACAAGCTAACGTTAGAAAACGCTAACTTCACCTATGCAGAAGTCAAAGCTGGGGTCTGTCGCTATGGAAACTGCATAGCGGAAACCATGTCGCAAACCTGCGGAAACACGTAACAGTTCACAAAGCGCTCCACATTTGAAAACGTGATAGACTAGAAGAGAGACAGTGATGGGAGAGACGCTTGTTTATCAGCTACCGGTAGACACAAAGGACATATAGCAGTGCCAGCTGAGGCCTGGTTTTTCTTACGAAATGAAACCAGATTGGTGACTGGATTTCTAAGGTATTTGCTGTTACCGGTACGGTACCGGCCCATCTTGATCCAGAAGTAAGTGCTTTGTCTTTTTTCTTAATGTCAAATCCAGCAATGTACGGTATATTAAATTCAAAAACATGCACGTGTGGCTATGTGATTATACAGGACGCTAACTGACGTAGTTTCACATACTGTAGTTGTATTTCACCTTTACAATAATCAGGGGTACGGTACCGTATTGCAAACATAACCCGTGCCCAAGAAAAGCACACGTTTGCATTCTGCTAAAAACGTGGTTTGTTATTCCCCCTACAGTAGCTACCACCACAAATAGCAGTGTTTATCGCGTATAATAAGGTCTCATTGGGTGAGGGTTCAGACATCGGGGTTCAGTCAGACCATAGTTTCAGGCCTATGGTTCAGGCAGGCAGACAGACTTCTGGTAACCAAGATTTGTTTGGCGGCCTCAGCTGAGTTTTGAGCGGGCGAATAGGATAAAGCTGTATGTTAGTGCGGCAAGATAGACTACAACTAAAACTACAAGACATGCTATTTAACTGACGCCAGGCTCTTGCATAGCAACACAGATGGGTGGGGGAATGATTTGCTTTTGTGTACAGGTGTTTTGTGTTTTGTGTTTGAGTTTATACAAGACTCGCAGACATTAAATATAGATGAGAAAATCGTCCAGATTTGGGACGCACAAGGCTACTCTGAGTAATCGTACTTGTCTACAGCTCAAAACTTTAAACACGAAAATGCATTAGGCTACTCATGCCTTACCTTAATAAGTAACGTAATTCTAAGACCAAATTGTCATTTGTAATGTAATACCTCAATGTATTCTTTTGTAGGACTGTTGAGAGTTGACACCCTCTGTTATCTGATTGAAACAGACTGCTTTCGGCATACACACATATCAGTGAGGAGAATGGACAGCACTCCTCATTCAAATGTTGATCTTCAGAAGAGCAAAGACAAGCACTACCTTGGGATTTCTTGTGACAGTGGCTACTCGGACATATTCCCCAGCTCCAGGACAGAAGGAGCCAAGCATACCCCCTGCAGATTGTCTTTGGATGAGTTTGATGAAACACCCAAGGAAAATCTCTCTCAAAATGTCACGCCCAAGAAGGATAGAAGCAAAGAATTGTCTGATCTGTTTGACAATGATTTCAAGAAGGGACAACCACCTGGCTGGTGTGAAACTCCTAAATTATGTAAAAGAGATGCCTCATTGAGGCGCAGGCTTCTCATGTGTAAATCAACCACAGATGTCAAGACTGACAAAACTACACCCTTCACTAAAAGGAAAGATTCCTCCAGCAATGGCAGGTCCCATTATTGTTTCAATACACTAGTTGACTCTCCAGACAATGTGATCGATGATACATTGGCTTCAAGCACTTTAAAATCTGACTCTGATTTTCCACTGTCAGGTCAAAAACGCAACCATTTCTTTCAAACGAGGAGCTCTACTCTTGAAGATGGTAAACACAATGCTGCTCTATTATCTAGCTTTGAAAGGGACTTTTTTCTAACTGAGACAGACTTTAATGAGAGCATTATCAGCTCTGGCCATCTTACTTCAGATAATCTAGCAACCCCTCGATCTGGCCAATTCCTGCCTAATCTCTCACAAAATACTCAAACACCTGTCGACGGTGCTGCAGCAAACCTGGGTGAGAGTGTCTTGAGCACACCGCTGTCCATGCAGACACCCAAGTACATCAGGTAGGTGTTGCTTCATATTTTTTATCTATAAAATGGTTTCTTGCAATATAATAGATGTATATCACATATTCTTACCCTCATCATATGCATGTCAAACAGGTATGTGTCTGAGGACAGTGGTTTCGGTTCACTGACACTGGACAAGTCCCAGGACTCGTCTGTGGACTACGACGGCTCGTTCCAGGAGCTGCTACTTTCTTCTGCTTCCAGGGTAAACTGTGAGACCCCACATCTGTCCGAGACAAGGCGCCGGTCACGTCTGCAGCGTCAACAGAGGCTTTCCACGCTTCGAGAAGGAGGCTCTCAGTCTGAGGAGGACAACAGAAATATCAGCCAGGCATGCCTAGACCGTAACCTGAAGAACAGGTGTCCTCCTCGACACCAGAGCTTCTCTAAGGAAGATGAGGTGTTTGCGACCCCCCTCAGGTCCGCTACAGTCAAATCTAGACACCACACAAACTCTCTGGCAGTTAACTCTGTCAAGCAAGGCAGTGACACACCTCTTTGTACACCGCCTAACAGGCTAGACACAGTGAACTCTTTTAGCACGGCTTGCAGCAACAGAGATGTTACTCCGTATAGGATTAACTCTGGCAGACTTGAGAAACTGTCCCTCACCCCAGCCCTACAGCTGGTGCACGCTATCTGTCAACAAAGGGGCCAAATTATGCTGCACCAGAGCCCAAGCCTAGAAGAGCAGCTCAGGTCAGCAGCTGCTTTGGCTGCGACCCCAACGACGTTCAGGACCACCATGCCACTGGCAGGACTGATTGGCCGCAAGATGGGATTGGGCAATGTGGATGTCATAACAGAATTAAATAAGAGAAACCTCTGGCACATCCTGGCTGAGATACTCAGCCATTTCTCCCCTGGGGATGTGTTCAGGTAAATGTATTTGTATTAAAGTGTCTGGTTTGCACTTGGATGTGTTTTCTATTCCATGTTTATTGGTTTCCAATTAACTTTAATGAATTAGATAGTTGGTATATTTGTGCAACACAAGTATCATGAATGGGGCAAAGTAGTACTTGAGTGTTTTCAGGTTAACTGATATACATTGTTGCTCTGACAGGTTTGGCCAAGTGAGCAAAAGCTGGAATGAAATCCTCCTTCAGAACAAGCAGGCCAGATGCAAGAGAATACTTTATATTGAAGAGCTGGAGGCTTCTTTTGAGGTAGTTTATCAACGCTACAAAACATAATTTGCATGGAAGTCTAAGACTTATTACAATATACCTGGTCAGTGTTGCCTAATGCTTTATTGTATGTTTGCATATACATTGGCCTTGGCTTAAAGCCAAATGTTTCCAGGGCCATGTTTCTGGCCATTTTGTAATTTGTATTTTGTGTTCCAGCTTGGAACGAGTGCTGTTCATGATCCTGATGCTGACACTAGGCTGAGCCTGGTGAAGAGGTCTGCCCTTAAATCAGTCCAGGCCCAGTCAAGGACCTCCAGCTATGGCACCCCACAGTCAGGAAAAAGCACTTTAACTCCATTACCATACAGCACACAACAGTCATCCAGCAGCAAACAGGACAAATTCTTACAAGTGAGTGATGAGATAAAAATGTTGCTGTACCTACTAAGCAAAGAATAATTATCTTATAACAATTGAAATACATAATTGTATTCAATGTGTATTCAATGGCCTCAATTTTTAGTTTCTTTCCCACTAGGTGGCCAAAACTCTTTTCAATGATGAGTGCCTAAAGACATGCCCTCGGTGTCAGCATCCAGCAAAGTGTCACTCTGTTAAAAGAGAGGGTGTTTGCAGCAGAGATGACTGTGGTTTCCAGTTTTGTACAGCCTGCCTGTGTGATTTCCATGGGTCCAAAGAGTGTGTCAGTCATTCTGCTCACCGTCGAAACAAGAGAGACATACTACTTCCAGGAAGTGCTCAGAGCAAGCGAAACTTAAGGAGACTATGATTCTTTTTTTATTTTTTATAAATGATTATTTAAGGTAGTGGTCAAGGCTGGGATTGGTATTGAGCAAACCGATCTGTAGTCAGTAATGAAGGGCGTATTTTTGCTCCTTTTTTATGTGCCATTTCTGGCTATGTATTTTTTTTTTTTTTTTTACATTTTTTTAACGCACTTATTTTTTTGTGTGTTTTTGTGTATGTAGGTTTCACCAGCAAATGCAGAGGATTTGTTTGTTGAAGTCTTGCAAAGGTTTTATGTATTAACTTCCCCAACTACAGAATGTTCTTTGAAAATTCCTGTGTGCTTTTCTTAAAAATTACAAATGTCGTCTATAGTTGGTTTACATTATATTGTAATATTTTCAGAAAATTGTTTTTAATAAAAGCTTTTACATATTATAGTACCCTCACTAATGTAGTGATTTCTTTATAATGACTCGCAATGTTGGCCTATTATCTGGTGTTTGGCGCCATCTAGCGTTGGCATTTACATTTACGGTATTTGGTAGACGCTTTTATCCAATGCGACTAATTACATTACTTAGTACAGTTGTCAATAGTTGGACAGGCAATACACCAGCAACCAGTAAGCAACCAATATTATATCAGAATAGTTACAGCATCTTGTCATGCGTCTAATACTTTCTTCCGTCGCCTTGCCCAGATTGGCAGTAGGCTACAGTAGTAGGCTAATATAACTTCTTATAGGCGATACCCTTAATTAGAATCTTGTGCTTCACTGCGACAATGACAAGCTAATACTTTGTACGATCGAGCCGCCATTTTCTTACCTGTGTATTAATAAGTCTGAGGTTTTTATAATACATCCATGAGCTATAGCTGGTGTCGTTTCTAGCCAGCTAATGCTACTGTATTTAACATGGATGTATTTGCCTACATGTAGCCTAAAATACAAGAGTTGTATTTTATTTATAGTAGGCTATAATTCAAGTCCCACACTGATAATCGAAAATCATTTTTTTCCAGACCTCGTAATAGCAGAAGCTATAAAATTAATAACGCAATAACGTGGGAATTAAAAAGGTATAATTAGTCAGTGTCAGTCTGGATCAGAAACTGGAGAACACATTTTAATGAACAAAGCAGCCAATGGCCTCAATCTTTGATTGAACTTGAATGATTGATTATTGGGGTTGTTAAAGTATAATATGTTTGACTGTACCGTATGATCTAGAGGAGAGAAAGAATTGCTGGATGTTTGGAGATGGATGTGTCTGGACTCTGGAGCATAGCTTGGAGAGGCCAGGTAAGGTGGGGGCGGGTTAGCATGAGGTTGTTTTATGCTAAGTTTAAAATACATATGTAAAGCATTAGTTACTTTAATGAATACAGACACATGCACACAGCTGATGAGCTAAGTAAGACCAGATATTAAGAAATAACATCACTACCTTAGATAGCCTATACAACTAGACTTATATGGGAAATGGCTTAATCAGAACAGAAGAGCAGACCTGTCTCATTAAGGTGCTCTTGGAAAAAATAGAGTATGTGAGACCCACTTTGAATCTGGCAAGATTGTTAAATGGTAGGCAGTTTTTTATTTACACATTTTCTCTCAATTCTACAATTCACACCTTAATTACCATATAATATAGTTTGCTGCTGGCTAAGATCAACCTTGTGGGAAAGGGAATAACCCAATCAAGGATTGTCAGTATGAAGACAAGAGGTCATAATGAGAATAGATTTTGCAGCAAGAGAGAAGGGGATAATGCTACACCAGCAATCACTAGGCCTATGCCTTACCTCAATCCCCTTCCATCAACTAGATGTGTGCTACAGCCTTATTTTTTTTTTAAAATAATTTCTTATATTTTCCCATGACATTTGCACATCTAATGATACAAATGGATTGTACAGCCCTTGAGCTAATAACAAGTAGATTATTTGGAGTGCAGACAATCTATCTCTTTTTGGAAAGGTTGAAGTGGTCAGACATATTGGCAGCACCTGTAACAAAATACAAACAGAAAGACAGATGTATTATACTGTACATACCCATGCATTATAAGAATGCAATAAAAAAAGGCCTATTAATGGCAGAGAAACTTTTAAGCAGTTTCAGAGACCTCAGATTGTTTTAAAAACCTGTGCCATGCATTATAAGAATGTTCCGCTGATGTGAAGTTGCCATCTGTATGCTACAATAGAATGCTACTGTACATATCAACACAAAATTAAACCAACATATCATATCATTACACCTGTGATTTTTAAAGAGAAGACAGAATAGCTATGAGAGAAAGTTGGCTGGTTGGAATAAATTAGTTAATTTATAATTTGTAATTAAAAATATGTAATATTAATGATAGTAAATAAATAATACTGTACAATTGATATCACTTTAATTATATTATTTGGGAAAGGGAGATACTAGAGAGAGACTATCTTGAGCAGCAACTAAAGAGAGTGTGAGGGAAGGTACATAACATTATCCTAGAGCAGTTATTCCAAACCTGGTTGGGGGGGGGGGGGGGGGGGGGTCGCTATTT
>JAODUK010031760.1:9459-22675 GCA_027564635.1 Typhlichthys eigenmanni
CTGTATGATATACTACACCTCTGTACTGTAGGATATACTACACCTCTGTACTGTATGTTAATATACTGAAATATATATTACACCTCTGTACTGTATATTAATACACTGAAATATATACTACACCTCTGTACTGTATATTAATACACTGAAATATATATTACACCTCTGTACTGTATATTAATATACTACTATAGTGCAGTTTATTATTTATTTATTTATGTTTTTATTTATGGTGGGAGGAGCAGGTGAAGATGGTGTTGCTTGTTTCCATGTGAAATATAGGCTGTACCATCCTTTCAGACTGCAATGTGATTAAGGGCTGTATAAATAATCTCGACTTGAATGTATTGATGTAGCGTTCTTCCTGACACATGAACTGCATTTTATTTTCACGGGCAACAAACAAATACATGAATCTCACTGAAAGGCAGAAGATACTTTTGTATAAAGTGATCTATTAGCTAATTTACATCGCTTCCTGTGTTCTTCAAATGAACAATCAGTACAAAAACAACACATACAGTATATGCAAGTCCTAGTGGTTTTTGTATTGGAAGTCCAGCTCTATAACATTGTTATTTGACCATATGGATTAATATTTATTTCTCCTGTTCCGCTGTAAGCCTTACTGTATGCCTTTCTCTCTCAATTGCTAGATGACATGGTAGATCGCCACATAGTGGACGGTCTGATTAGTCCAGATGTGAAGGAGAAGATCATCTTTGTGTTGCTCAGAAAACATCGTCACCAGACCAAGAAACCCATTCACCGATCCCTGGCAGACATGGGGAAATCTACAAATGCCGCCTCCAGTAAGATTGTATCTGTTGGAGTGAGGCCTCAGGGTTATTTTCAGGCTTAACTTCATCATCACATTATCTTTAAGACTTTTCTCTAATACATGAATAATCACATTATAATCGATCTTCCTCATTCAGAACTTCTTTCACTGTTTGTCGTCGCTTCTTATTCCATTCGTGTCACCTTGCTAATAATACTAATCTGAGCGTCCCTTCTCTGACTTCCTGTCACCTGTCACTCCTCTTTGTTAGACCGTAGTCCTCAGATAAGTCGTAGCGCTAATGCAACCTCCGGGATCCACCGCTCTATAGAAGACCTACACTCTCGACCTGGTAGCCTGGGTCGCCTACGTGAGTCCCCACCGACATGGATAAACAAACACACGCACACGCACAGACATGTATGCATGTATTTCATAATTCATGCTCTTCTTATTGTATGCACTTGTGGCATAGAGGCGGTTGAACACTCTCATTAATGCATTGCACTGCGTTTGTCAGTTTGTTCAATATCTATAGAAATGATTAAACTAGACTAAAGAGTCTCTGTCTAAGTATATAAATGTATTACGACTTCCTATAACACACTTTATATATGCATTAACACTTTAGCCATGTGCATTTATTAGCACAATAAGTTTGTTGAAGGAGCCAATGTAAACGTTAACTCTGTTAGCACAGTGGCATCAGAAGGTATTCCATACAGTACCTCTATGTTTATCAAGTTTACTTGATAAGATTGTCAATGAAAGTGTAAGAGCTATATAGGAATGTTTATTTTTATATGATGAATCTAAAAAAACATCAAGGTGGTCCTGACCTCTGGACACAGTGTGTTTTTGAGTTTTTCTGTCTGCTATTTATTCTGTATTGGTCTCTTTCTCTTTTTCTCTGTTGTTATGTATTTATTCATCTTGTTTAGTTCTCAAATCTGCTTTTGAAAAACAATAATAATGTACTACTGTAATCTCTGTTGAAACAATGGTGTTATACATGAAATACAGTAATTCAGGCATACAGTAGTAATGCAAACTTATGAAGACTATTTGTTTTACAGATCCTGCTCAGAGTCGTAGCATGAATGACATTTCAGACATGCCTAACACAGACCAGGTAAACCATGAGGTATCATTTCTGTACTGTACATGTTCATCCGAATAAGTACGTGTATCACTTGATAACAGTTGAGATACTGTATTTGTTAAAAGTAGGGTTGAGATACTGTATTTGTTGAAAGTAAGGTTGAGATACTGTATTTGTTGAACGTAGGGTTGAGATATTGTATTTGTTGAAAGTAGGGTTGAGATACTGTATTTGTTGAACGTAGGGTTGAGATATTGTATTTGTTGAAAGTAGGGTTGAGATACTGTATTTGTTAAAAGTAGGGTTGAGATACTGTATTTGTTGAAAGTAGGGTTGAGATACTGTATTTGTTGAAAGTAAGGTTGAGATACTGTATTTGTTGAAAGTAGGGAAAGCCCTTTCTCACTTAGATATTCAAACATGTTATCCTGTATTTGTGTTCTGTTCTCTGAGGTCAGTCAAGTGGGATTCAGTGATTTATTTTAAATAGCTGCACAATCATACTGTTTCCTTTTAAAGTTAACTGTCTCCAGCCAAACAATTTCTTCCAATTACTAATTGTGTGTGTGGGAACGTGTGTACTGTACTGCATGTACTGTTGTTTCAAAGCTATTTGTGTCCACCTAAGCAGGTGATTCTTCTTAATGTGTAAGACACAGTTTGCATGTGTTAGTGGTCTTATTCTGTACAAGCCGCTGTTGTTTGTTTCAGCTTAACATTTTCAGCCCCCCCATCCTGAAGGAACAAGTGAAGAAAGAATATTACGCTCACTTTTTGTGTCGTTGTGTGCCAAGTTATGTAAATATCTTGGGATTCCATTTGGCTAATTTCGCCACTAAGCAGCAGTAATTACTTTGTGAGTGCGTGCGTGCGTTTGCGTGTGTGTATGTGTGTGTGTGAATTGAGTTAATTTGCCAATACATTGTATCTGCAGATGACATTAGTAAGTAATACCAAATGATCCCTCACACAACATGGTAGAGGACTTTCCCCTTTGCCTCAAAGCCAGTATGCAAAGCACTGTGAGAGGAGTTGTTGGTGAATTCACTCACTGATTAGTTAGATTTTAACCTAACTAGATAAATATTGCTTAAAATAATAAAGCTTTTATTTATTGAACATGATAGATATCACCACTAAGTTCATCCATTTCACATTTTAGCTGTCTGCTTATTGGCATAACCAGCTAGAGATCTAGAACAATCCTCCAGTATGTCATCCTGGTCTCTCAGCTAAAGAATAAGTTCATGAAGAAGATCCCTCGTGACGCTGAGGCTTCCAACGTGCTGATTGGCGAGGTGGACTTCCTGGACAAGCTCTTTGTGTCCTTTGTCCGCTTGGCTCAGGCCACCACACTGGGAGGCATCACAGAGGTCCCTGTGCCCACCAGGTGGATCTCTCTCTCTCTCTCTCTCTCTCTCTCCCCCCCCCGACACGCTCTCTCTCTCTCTCTCTCTCTCTCTCTCTCTCTCTCTCTCTCTCTCTCTGTCTCTCTCTCCCCCCCCGACACTCTCTCTCTCTCTATCTCTCTCTCTCCCCCGACACTCTCTCTCTCTGTCTCTCTCTCTCTCTCTGTCTCTCTCTCTCCCCCCCCCTGACACTCTCTCTCTCTCCCCCCCTCTGACACTCTCTCTCTCTCTCTTGCTCTGACACACTCTCCCTCTCTCTCTCTCTCTCTCCCCCCCTCTGACACTCTCTCACACTCTCTCTCTTTCTCTCTCTCTCTCTCTATCTCTCTCTCTCGCTCTGACACACACCATCTCTCTTTCTCTCTCTCTCTTCCTCTGACACGCTCTTTCACTTTCTCCTACTCTCTCTGAAACGACTCCTCTCTCTCTATTTCTCTGAAAAAACTATCTTTTTCTCTCTGACACACACTATCTCACTCTCTCTTCCCCCCTCATTCACTCTAACATCCAAACAGTTTAGATGTCATTCAGTTTGAATGCTTGAACTTGCTATCTAACCTGTTAACCCGTTACAGGTTTCTCTTTGTGCTGCTTGGTCCCCATGGTAAGACAAAGTCCTACAATGAGATCGGTCGAGCAATCGCCACACTGATGGTGGATGATGTAAGTGAGAATGTACCAGAACACAGACATGCTTAATATTAGTCACAGTTGATTAATTTTAGGTTAGTTCTGATTAGTTTCCCAAAGGTAAGTTATTGTAACCTGACACGCCAGATATCTGTGTCTGTTACAGTAAGACATATCATCTGTGAGGCCGTCCATTGAAACATTAGAATCGGGGACATGAACATCAAATCCTGTTGCCATCACATGGTTCCTTCAGTGGTAAGTGACAGTGATCTTTGCTGTTATGCTAACCTGAGCCTCTTGCTCATTTGTACTTCAGCTGTTCAGTGATGTGGCCTACAAGGCAAGGAACCGTGAGGACCTGATTGCAGGCGTGGATGAGTTTCTAGATGAAGTGCTCGTCCTCCCCCCTGGAGAATGGGACCCCAAGATACGCATTGAACCTCCCAAGAAGCTACCGTCAGCAGAAATGAGGTAGACAAAACAATTCAAACAGTGACCTGTGAAGTGACTGACCCAATGATCCATTGTTGTTGTTTCATTCAAATTCCCACAGGAAGTCAGTGCTGAACTTGAGCGAAGTGGGCCAGATGAACGGCTCAGCTGGAGCAGCAGGTGGAGGTGAAGATGAGGAGATGCCTGCTCCCCATGAACTGGGAGAAGAACTGGCATTCACTGGGAGGTATGGGAGACTCTTGAGGAAACTCCTATCGCAGTCTGAAGGTTTCTTCAAAATATTCCCTAATGTTTTGTTAGTTTCACTCTTATCTATGAGTTTAAGACTACTGGACTTTTGCTAGAGTACATTCATTCTGTTACAGTTATGTGTGAAGATCAGCAGCATTTTATGAATCAGATGTATGGTCTATGGTCCGACAAGCTTACGGTAATGCTCCACTAGCTCGAGGATGTGCTCACGGCTATAATGTGTTTGCATAGATTCTGTGGTGGTTTACTGCTGGACATCAAGCGGAAGGCGCCGTGGTTCTGCAGCGATATCTACGAGGGCTTCCACATCCAATCCATCTCCGCTGTGCTATTCATCTACTTGGGGTGCATCACCAATGCCATCACTTTTGGGGGACTCTTGGGCGATGCCACTGAGAACTATCAGGTAGCCTCTACAACTAATGAATATGTCACATGGGAACCATACTTCTTCCTTACCATGTTGGTTTCCTTATCTTTTCTCCCCTTTCAGGGCGTGATGGAGAGTTTCCTAGGTACTGCATTAGCGGGGACGGTGTTCTGTCTGTTTGGAGGCCAGCCTCTCATTATTCTGAGCTCTACCGGACCCATTCTCGTCTTCGAGAAACTGCTTTATGAATTCAGCAAGTAAGACACATACACATACATTAGTATCCTGGGTACACAAAAAATCACGATCTCTCCCACTGCTTTGATATCTGAAGGAATTCATGACCCGGTTAATATGACAAAGTATCGTCTGAACCACAAAACGTTTCAAACGTGTCACCTGTGATTCACGGGATGTGGAAACCAGACTTTACATTCAGTGTTTGCGGTTTCTATTTTTTGTTTATGCTTGTCCTCAGGAACAACAGCCTGGACTACATGGAGCTCCGTCTGTGGATCGGCCTCCATTCCTGTGTACAATGTCTCCTCCTGGTGGCCACCGATGCCAGCTACATCATAAAGTACATGACCCGCTTCACTGAAGAGGGCTTCTCAAGCCTCATCTCATTCATATTCATCTCTGATGCCATTAAGAAGCTGGTGGGTAGCGTGCATATACGTATATAACCTAATTCACTTTCAGGTAATACAAAATAAATAAATACATAATAATAATAATAACGCCTTTCAAAACACTCAAGGACATGTTATATTGTAAATAGGCAAATAAAAATATATAAAACATTTGGCTGAGACATGTAATAAACATTTGACCAAGGCAGGAATATACATTATACAAGACACATTTAAACCAACAAATATTTGAGAAATATACACAATATACACAAAATAAACAAAAAAAAGAATAATACATGCTAGTTGGGAGGGCAGGAGAGTCAAGTGACAGTGGAACAAAGGGTTAAATGCCATAGGCAATCTTGAAGAGATGTGTTTTGAGGAGTTTTAGCGAATGAGGTGACTGTGGTGGCATGTCGTATGTGCAGGGGAAGGGCGTTCCAGAGTCTGGGGGTAGAGCAGTTGAAGGCCCGAGCCCCCATGGAACACTCATCAATAGTGTTATTGTATGTTGTCGTGCCGGCAGCCCAGATCTGAAGTGCTATCTCACTGTCTGTGTGCTTGTGGCCATGGAGGGAGGGGTAGAGAACGATGTGAGTGAAGTTCTGTAGGGGAGGAGTAGAGAGGAGGGCCTGCCATTCAGCACTCACGTGAAGCAGGGTCATGTTCTTTCAGAGTTGTAATAACAACAAATGAATGTGTCCACAGGCAGGGTCTTTTGTTTATTACCCAATCAACAGAGGCTTCAAACCTGATTACATCACTTCCTACAAATGTGAATGCATTGCACCAGACCGAGGTGAGTCTTTAATGTCAAACGTTTCATGTTAAAATGCTCTTATCGTGGAGGGATGGTGTCTTAAAGCGAGTAGAGGCGAGGCGAGGTGAATTGAGTTTTGCTGGCACCAGCAGTGGAAAAGCACCATTACATTGTTACTGTGCTATCTATCTTGTCATGATTAGGGTGTTCATGGCAGGGAATACCATCGCGTCCATCTGAATATAGCTTAGTTTGTTTTGAAATAAGCAAAAATAAAATGCAGAAATATGCATCTCATGCCATTAAACGTTTTTGACTGGAAATAGCACAATTTGCAGTGTCATTTATATCAACAGTAAAAAATAAATGGTTAGAGTTTCTTTAAGTGATGTGTGCCCTATCTGTTTCTGCCTTGCACTTGCTGGCTCTGGTCTAAATCAGTGAGTAAACCTAGATTATATCATATTAGATCCATATTGTCAAAGTCAGATGATGTTGAAATATATAACTGTGGCATGCAGTGGTTAATAACGGAATATCGTAGAATGTTTGATTATCAAAATTCTAACATTTCTTTTTGCTTTTATTATTTCATATGCAGCAATGTTTTGTTTGGTTAAGCTTGAATATTTGTTTATTAATCCCCCATGTTTGTTTTGCTCTGCAGCATCTGCTTTGGGCTTTAACGTTTCAGCCCCACTAACAGCTGACAACATGACTTTATTGGTAAGTCCATACAACATTTGCACACCTGTGCTGTTTTAAATATCGCTTTGTTTTCTAGCAGTTCCCATTCTGTTGTGTTCTTCTATTTTGTATTGGCTTTTGATGTTCTTCTCTTGTTTGTGTCTTCTTTCGTTTCTGAGCAGTATAATCTGACTGACTTGGACTGGAGTCAATTTAGTAAAAAAGACTGTGTGAGGTTTGGCGGCGCCCTAGTGGGGGACGCCTGTAAGTACATGCCTGACCTGGCACTCATGTCTTTTATCTTGTTCTTCGGCACATACTCCATGACGGTCTCTCTGAAAACATTCAAATACAGCCGCTACTTTCCAACTATGGTAAGACCTGACGCTATTTAACGTATCTCCTCATCCTATGCCAGCAGCTCTCAAACATCTTGACAAAACAAGTACAATAATAATCAGGAAAATATGGCATTTACATTAATATATATATATATATATATACATATAATTATACTGATAATAATTTAGGCAACCATCTAACAATCCCTTGAGGGGGGGGTCTTAACCCACTTTGATAAGCCTTGCTATACTGTATATAACCCCCTATCCTCCCTATGTAACCCCTATGTAACCCCTACCCTTCCCTACACTGTGTTGTATCCTCCCTATGTAACCCTTATGTAACCCCTATGTATCCCTTATGTAACCCCTATGTAACCCTATCCTCCCTACACTGTGTTGTATCCTCCCTATGTATGCCTTATGTAACCCCTATGTAACCCTATCCTCCCTACACTGAGTTGTATCCTCCCTGTGTACCCCTATCCCCCCTATCCTCCCTACACTGTGTTGTATCCTGCTACTCTGCTGTGTCCCTCTGTCCTCTCCTGCTGTGGTCCAGGTGCGTGCTCTGGTCAGTGACTTCTCCATCGTCCTGTCCATCCTGCTGTTCTGTGTGCTGGACTACCTGCTGGAGCTGGACACGCCCAAGCTGCACGTGCCCACTGAGATCAAGGTCTCCCCGACGGAGCGCTCCCTGGGGTCCTCCTATCCCCGACTGTTGTCGTGCAGCCCTAAAGCCTCCCCGCCAATCATGTGATGTCCCCGCCCCCCTAAACAAAAAAAGATTGATGTCATTAAGTGTGTTTGCATCTGATGTCACGGTGCAACATTGCCTGAAAGATCAGTGGCTGGGCTAGCAGAGGCAATAAGCCGTGTTGCTTTTGCATGATCTTTTATTTATTGTAGGTGTTGCCATAGTGACTGGAATTTGACTTGAGAGATTGCAGCTTTGAATGTTGATTGCACACGTGACTTAATTTCTCCCGCCTTTATTCGTCTTCATTGTGTGCGCCTCTTCGCTTGTCTGAACATGTCTCTGCTCGTCTTGTGCAACTGGGTGCCTTCTGTTTCAACTGGCATCTCTTTGTCTCTCTGTGTGTGTGTGTGGTCGTGTGTAGCTGAGGAAGCTAATCAGTGATTTTGCCATCTTCATGTCAATCATGTCGTTTGTGGGTCTGGATTTGCTGATGGGGTTAGACATGCCCAAACTAATAGTTCCAACAGAGATCAAGGTATTGCATTCCCATAACAAATCTATCTGTGTGCTTTTACTTTTAGTGCTAACTCGTAAGTGGACAATCTAGATGTCGTGCATGATCATCCTTTTGAATGCATGTGTGAATGTAGATGCGGCTTCGCTACACCACATTATTAACGCTTTGCAACCTGTGTGTGTGTGTGTGTGTGTGTGTGCGTAGCCCACACGTTCAGACCGCGGCTGGATGGTAATGCCCTTTGGTAAAAACCCGTGGTGGGTGTACCTGGCTAGTTGTGTGCCTGCTCTCCTTGTGACCATCCTCATCTTCATGGACCAGCAGATCAGCGCCGTCATCGTGAACCGCAAGGAGAACAAGCTGGAGGTCTGAACACGCAAAGCCTTTATGTGCTGCCCATTAAACAACACCGATGAGTACACGAGGACACATGCGTGCATTACTGTAGGTGTTTTGTTGGACCTTTATTTTACAAGGCAAGTTGAGTGAGGACATGTTCTCATTTGCAGCAATGGCCTGGGCAGTAGTTACGGGGTGAGGAGAGAAAGCACTTGAACCAAGTGGGGATGATTAGGTAGCCATGACGGTATGAGAGTTAACACCCCTACTCTTACGAGTAGTGCCATGGGATCTTTAGTGACCACAGAGAGTCAGGACACCTGTTAAAAATATCTCTTCTGAAAGATGGCACCTTATCCTTAGACCAAAGGGAGGAGTGTCCCCCTACTGGCCCTCCATCCACTTTACACATGCTGTACGTGTAGGTACTTCATTAAAATATATAAATACAACACACATGCTGTACCATGATGATGACAACAGCATATTACACCCCCCTTGGCCCCAAGTATTATTTAAAATAAGAGTCTTTATATGAAGCAGGGTACCTATTTAATCTGCACTTGACAACCCTGACTCCTTTACCAGAGGGGCGTAGCCGTTCTCCGTGTGGAGAACATGAGATGAGCCTGTCTAATGACAGACTGACGGTATAGGTGTAACCTCCCATGCGGCCCATTGCAGAAGGGCTGTGGCTACCACCTGGACCTGTTGTGGGTGGGCATCCTGATGGCCGTGTGCTCCTTCATGGGTCTGCCGTGGTACGTGGCGGCAACCGTCATCTCCATCGCCCACATCGACTCCCTGAAGATGGAGAGCGAGAGCAGCGCCCCGGGCGAGCAGCCCCAGTTCCTCGGCGTCCGGTAAGGACGAGCCGGAGACGGACCGTGTCGTGTGTGCGTGTGTGTGTGCGTGCGTGTGTGTGTGTGTGCGTGTGTGTGTGTGTGAGCGTATTAAGTGAACGCTCTAATGGGTTTTACGTGTTTAGGGAGCAGAGACTGACGGGTACACTGGTGTTTGTTCTGACCGGAGTGTCTGTCTTCCTAGCTCCTGTGCTTCAGGTGTGTATACCAGCTAGCACGGTGCTACAGTACTTAATAGCTAGCATGGTGCTACAGTACATACCAGCTAGCATGGTGCTAAAGTTCATACCAGCTAACATGGTGCTACAGTTCATACCAGCTAACATGATGCTACAGTTCATACCAGCTAACATGGTGCTACAGTTCATACCAGCTAACATGATGCTACAGTACATACCAGCTAACATGGTGCTACAGTTCATACCAGCTAACATGATGCTACAGTACATACCAGCTAGCATGGTGCTACAGTTCATACCAGCTAACATGGTGCTACAGTTCATACCAGCTAACATGGTGCTACAGTACATACCAGCTAACATGGTGCTACAGTTCATACCAGCTAACATGGTGCTACAGTTCATACCAGCTAACATGATGCTACAGTACATACCAGCTATCATGGTGCTACAGTTCATACCAGCTAACATGGTGCTACAGTACATACCAGCTAACATGGTGCTACAGTACATACCAGCTAACATGGTGCTACAGTACATACCAGCTAGCATGGTGCTTATGGAGTACATACAGTACACTGCATGGTGCGTATACATACATACTTATACATACACACGTACACTATGCACTCAAAGCTGACGTTGGGCAGTATGGTATTATGATCCTGTGTTGATCTGTTGTCACTGTTCTTCCTCCCCAGTACATTCCCATGCCTGTTCTGTATGGGGTTTTCCTTTACATGGGTGTGGCCTCGCTGAGTGGAATTCAGGTAGAACAACATCTCTAGGCCCCCTTACCGCTGAGTGGTGGAGATCTGACTGTGTGTGTGTATGTGCGTCTGTCTCCAGTTCTGGGATCGTGTCAAGCTGTATCTGATGCCCGCCAAGCACCAGCCCGACTTCTCCTTCCTGCGCCACGTTCCCCTGAGGCGGGTGCACCTCTTCACCCTGGTGCAGATCATCTGTCTGGCCGTCCTCTGGATCCTAAAGTCCACATTCATGGCCATCGTCTTCCCTGTCATGGTCAGTATGGATGTGTGTTGGAGCCCTGCTACTAGCGGGGGGAACGTTTCCCAAAAGCATTGTTGCTAATTACGTGAGCAACTTACATGGTTAGAACTACACAGTTGCGGCGTAAGTGTTCCCCAAAACCATAGTCTGAACTATGGAGGAAACTACGCTAGTGACTTACGTAGTACAATGCATCGTTAAACGACGCAGGTGTTTCTCGAAACCATAGTTCCAATGAACTGTCGTACAATATACTATAGACTTGACATTGCAGCTCAAAATAATCATTAGTGAACTGTAAATATGTAGGTTCTGTTCACTTTTATACTGAGAGACAAAGAAAGTGGTAAAAGTGTTTATTAGAGAATTTGTATCTGCTCAAACTATTCTGGAAAGATCAGTGAGTGTGTTACACAACAAGGCTGACTGTTTTCTCCTTACCAATTTAAAAACTAAGTAGAACACAGCTCAAGTTGCTTAGGGGGTTTAGGTTACCTTTTGATATGCAGGTTCACCAAGGTTAGGCAAAGGTGAGGCATGCAACAGTTGATCTAGCTCCATTATCGCTGCTTTTAGGTTCACAATACAAAGGAGAAAGGATAACCACAAAAAGGGTAAATCCAGTGGTTATACAAATCCAAAAACACAAGGCACTCATGGATTTAGTTAAGTTAAAAAGTCATAATTGTGTGGGCTGAGAACAAACACCAACATGTTTCGGCCACTGCCTTCGTCAGAGTTTGATATGCTTTTATTTTTGGAATACCTAAGGCACTCCTGCTACCGCTTTTAATTTCTAATAAAAATAATAATAATGTCATCATCTGCATATCAGATGGTTTTAGCATGTTGTTATGAGGTATGCAGTTATTAATTCCTTAGCAATGTTACCGGTACTAACCTGGGGTGCGTTTCCCAAAAGCATCGTTGCTAACTACATTAGCAACTTGCATGGTGGGAACTACACAGTTGTGACGAAAGTGTTTCCAAAACCATAGTCTGAACTATGGAGGAAACTACGTTAGTTACTTACGAAATATCGCGATAGAGTATCGCGATAATTTCAAAAACAAAACAATGTATTTGTCAAAGGGACCATATACAAAATACATTAACCTCAAAAGAGACGAAATATGCTTGTTACCAGATTTAGCTTAAAGCTAATTTCCATCTGCAGTCCCTGAGCAAATGTTTCTGTTACTATTTGCAGCGGCGCCACACATTAGCATTGCTATGAAAGTTTTCCACAAATTAGAAATTGCAATATATTGCCTTGCTTACAGTATCGCAGTATATCGAACAGTGGCCCCTGTATCGTGATACGCATCGTATCTCAAGATTCTTGCCAAATTACAGCCCTTGTTTGTTGGTTAATGAACAGAACTGATTCACCATGGCTCAACGTCACTGGCTAGTTTATCTGTCTTGTTTAAGATAAGAAGATCATACCAATACTAAATATTGTATGAATACAATTGCATTCTAATTACTGTATATTCTAATCTAAATATAATCTAATTATATTGTAATCTAATGTGATTGGATTTGATGTCATGTATTGTAATCTAATGTGACTGTATTTGATGTCAAGTATTGTAATCTAATGTGACTGGATGTAAGGTCATCTAATGTAGTCCTGTAAGGGCTGCCATGCATGTTACTGAGGATGTGTTACTGTGTACAGATCCTGGGTCTGATGGTGGTGAGGAAGATGCTGGATGTGATGTTCTCACAGCACGACCTGGCCTGGCTGGACGACATCCTGCCGGAAAAAGACAAGAAGAAGAAGAAGAAGAAGAAGAAGAAGAAGAAAGATGGAAAGATGGCCGAGCGTGATAGCGGCGAGGAGGTGAAACGCTGCAGAAACACTTTCAGGAACGTGTCGCGTTGCTAACGCATGTGGCCATGTGTTGTGTGTCCTCCCTGGCTCTGTTATCTGGGACTAACATGTTTCTCCTCTCTGTCCCACAGTGTTGCTGAGAAGGCACTGTATAACACTTCTTACCAGTGGTGGGCCGTCAGGGCCAGCAAGGCCTTCTCTGCTGGCCTAACATAAATCACGATCATAATATGATAAAAGTTAATTTCATTTTGAATTTACATTACATAAATATATAAAAATATTATACAAATTATACATTATACATATTCTCTTCATGTTCGTGTGGTTTTTAGGTTAGAGTT
>JAODUK010031779.1:0-22674 GCA_027564635.1 Typhlichthys eigenmanni
TATATATGTATATATATATATATATATATATTTGTATCTTTCTGCCATCTGCGCATGTGTAAATTGTGTGGATGTGCTTGTTGCCGTTGAAAATAAGATGTGCGTGCACAAACACAGACACGTGGGGGCCCACACACACACACACACACATTATTTACTATACTCTGCCTCTACAGGAATAAACGAGGATGTTCAATTACTGTACATCACAGTAACTAAAGAATATAATTGTTCTTCCAAAAATGGTATTCCTGATCGTGCATACAGATATTTGATATGGGTTTGTGGGTTTGTTATCAAGCCAACATTCAGCTACAACATTAATTCCGTAGTGGGTAATTGTGATTGTGTCACACATTTTGATTATGCAAATGAGGGCCGGCATAGTCACATAATCATCTAACATGCTTGCTTACTGTGAGCCAGGTTGTAAATCCTGCTCTGCCTGTGTCTGGATCTATGCAACCCAGTCTTATAGTAGAACAACCAGTGGCTTGTAACCAGTGCTGACCTCTCACCCCTACCTGGTGCACATGCACATGGAATTAAGTGTGTCTGCTGCAGACATGTAATCTCTACACACAAGGTAGTTCTTCACGGCTACGTTTTTATGACTGGACAATTGCTCCCCAAACCGGTTTAAAAATGATATTGACTTGTTCCATATGGTGAAGAAATGACTTTGGCATGTTGATTGGATGGTGACAGTAGTTTTGTGTTGATCGATGGTTCTTTGGGACGGTGGTTCGGATGGCCTGGTGTGGTACCGCACACGCTACTGGGCTTATAGATTTCTGTCACATCGAATACTCTGGCTGATAAACAGCTAGTGGCGTTTGCTCGTGATTTGAGAAGGATGATATTAATGGCTCTGGATGTAGATCTGCTTATACAGTATACCATATTCTGCAAATTATGTGGCATGTTTCACTGTTTAGCCACAATCATTCAAGTCTTTGTCTTTGTGCATGTGTGTGTGTGTGTGTGTGTGTGTGTGTGCGTGCGTGCATGTGGGTGTGGGTGTTTTTGGAGCTACTGTGAAGATACCTAAAGCTGTAACCAAGCTTTGAGTTAGTATTGACCCTGTCACTAATCACTGAGTATCTAGAATAAAGACGTGTACATCTATGTAGATGTTTCTTGTTTGGGTGTTGGCCAGGTCAGGACATCACCAAGAGGGCTGATTTAAATAACACACTTAACATACCTGCGGTAGGATTGATTAAAAATCAATGTTAAAGCAAAAAGAAAACACAATCTCATTTGTGTGCTGCAGTGTGTGTGTGTGCATTTCTCTGCGGGTGTATAAAACAGTCTGTGCATGTGTATTCATAATTGTATATGTGTGTGTGTGCGCACGTGTGTGTGTGTGTGCGCGTGCGTGCCCTGAATTCCATACATCTCTGTCTCACACTGCAGTGTGCATCTCTGTGGGGATTCTCAGGTCTGGCTATGCTGAGGCGGCATACTGGTTTACCTTGGTTTGCACCACTCCTTTATTTTTCGCCCCCGCAGATATTTCTGTTTCTTTGTTCTGTCTGGCTGACCTTCAGCGATCCTCCGCTACTCTGGTGCACAACACTGCCGCTGCTTCCCAGTCACATACGCAAACGTAGGCGCACGTGCCCTGATGCGCACTCCGCTGTATTGTTGCCACAGAGTCTCCACAGTGGAATGGACTCACTCGTTATTGTCACCTCAGGAAACGATGACAAACTGACAAACTGACTGAATATTTCTCCTTTCTTCCCATCCCCCCCTTCCCCAGTGATCTCCTGTCTTCGGGGTACGTGGAGAGACACCTGTCGGAGAACGGGAGGGCCGTCGTCACGCAAGTAAGGCTTTGAAACGCCTCCTTTTCTGTTGGACTTTCAGGATAGAGGCGCGTTTTGACGTCATCCGGTGTGGTTCATTCTGTGTGGTGACACCAGTCCACTGGGGATAACCACTGCTGAGAAGTCCTGCCCTTTATTTAGCGCTACGGGTCACGTCACGTCCCTGCCGCTTGGCAGGAGTGTGTTGTGGTCGGAAAGGCCTGACATCCTCTGGACTTTGGACATCCTGTCTCCCTCAGATTGAAATTGATTCACCTAATAGATCGGCTGCATGCTCACATAGTGTGAACTGCTCTCAGTTAGGATGATGTATGGTCTTATATACCTGGGAGTCACACTGTCTTGTCCATTTATTCAAATTGGCTCTAAAATCTGATGACGACGGTGTCCTTGTATAGCAGCACTTAACAATGGCTACAGTATAATTACATAGCAATTACAAATACTACATATATAATTCCCAAGCGCATACTTTTCTACAACAAAAACTATTATGCTTATCCTGCAGTGATGCAGGATAAGCTGCATTGGATTAAATGTGTCTGTAAACACATTTAATCCAACGCAGGTTATTTTGCAGTGATGCAGGATAAGCTGCGTTGGATTAAATGTGTCTGTAAACACATTTAATCACATATTGCCAGACCTGGTGACCATTTGGTTTCGACAGTAGTTTGTAAAGAGCTTCAGCACTATATGATACGCCATTATCCATTAATCACAAGGAGGACCCGTTTCCCAGGCCTAAATATGAATGCGAATCAATTATAAGGTTGCTCTTTCCATTCGAGACCAACTGGAATCTGAATCTTACACAGTCGGTGACCTATTTTACGCAACGCTTGTCTGTAACACGTCAGCGCCACCTCATGCGCGCGTGCACACACACGACCAACCCACACATGAGCACACACAAGCTGCTTAGTGTCTCGCTGCCTCGCGTGCGTTCTGCGTGCCTCTCGGAGGACGCCCTGCCCTACTTGTGTACCCGTTACCTATAAGTGCCTGACCCCTGGCCCGCTCTTTGTTGCCGTGGTGATTGGTTCTGATGATTTATTACTCTCACCTGTCCTAGGAGATCACAGATCACATTGATTTAGTAACACGCGCACACACACACACACACACGTGCACACGCCCGTGCACAGGGTGTACCCAGAGTGCTAGGTTTCGGGTGTTTCTTGATAGGAACTGGGGCAGAAGGTTGCTGGAGACATGGGGGGAGGAGAGACGCTGCAATACTAGAGCACAGCGCCACTTATAAATAGATCCCTCCCTCTCTCTCTCCCCCATCCTCGCCCTCGAGAAACCCGGCTAACTTCCACGGGCTCTTCGGCAGCTTGGCTCCCCTGCCCTCTCTCAGTCTCCCGGACGCAGGGCAAGGCAGGCAGGCAGGCAGCCGCTCACACGGTCAGCGGTAGAGGGAGAGGGCAGGCGGGGAGGAGAGGGCTAGTAGCCGGGCGCTTTGTGGATCAGTGTCCGCCGGGCCCCCGTCTCATGTCTGCCGCCACAGGAGCCACAGGCAGAGCTCTGAATAAGATAATAGGCAGCCATAGACGCTGATCAGTCAACAGTTGACTCATGTTCAGTTCACACTCACACTCACGCGCACACACACACACACACACACACACACACACACACACACACACACACACTCTCGCTCTCTCTCGCTCTCTCTCTCTCTCTCTCTCTCTCTCAGAAAGTTGAAACACACACACACACATGCACACGCACGTATGTCCATGGTTGCCTTGTAGCACCTACAGCTTATGCGTGGGAAGACAGAGAGTGGCCCTAAGAACTGTGTGTGTGTGTGTGTGTGTGTGGTGGGCGGCGACCTGTAGCAAGCATAGCAGTGCATAGAGGGCATGTTTACGGCAGCGGGCCCCAGGGGACGCATGCAGCACAGAAATTGATCCTCTGATAAAAGCTGTCTTTCCTCCGGGAGGCCAACTTCCTGCCTAATGGCTGCTGGGGATGCACCAGGAAGAGATGGGCTGTGGAGGAGCACTTAGACACCAGCAATACTGCATGCATATCTAGATATGAGCGTGTTTATGCCCTGCACTTACAGAGAGGGAGGGACGCACACACACACATCTGAAAGGAGAGAGAGAGAGAGAGGAGGGGGGGGAAAACAAAGAGACAAAATTGAATTTAGGTGAGAGAAAGAGGGAGACAGACAAGGAGGCAGAAAAGATTAAAGGGTGATAGAGAGATTGTGGTTTAGAAATAGGAAAAAGGACATTTCAGGCATCTACCTCAGGTGAATTCGAAGAGTCTTCCTCATTACACCTCCATAATAAATAGAGGCACGCTTTCACCCCAACAACACACATAAATTATATTATAATGTGTGCCTCACACAAAGACGTAGCTCCTGTTGAACGTTATTATTCGCGCGTGGCTTCCCGAGCGAATACGCTAAGCTAGTGAACATAAGCCTAGGTGTTAGCGGATACATTCTCTGTGATTGATCGCTCCGCGCTCTGGAGCACATGGAGTGATTGTGAAAATGTGTTATTCTGCTCCTGTCTTCTATGATGCCCCGCGTTAAGTGATTTTAACCTGTGTGTTTCTGTGTGTCACTGACAGGGAGGGGAACACTGCTACTATCAAGGAAGGGTACGGGACATACCCGATTCCTTTGTTGCCATCTCCACCTGCCATGGACTGCAGTGAGTACTAACTGTGCGTGTGTGTGTGTCTGTGCGTGTGCGTGTGTGTGTGCGTGCGCGCGCGCGTGTCTTTCCCATCAGCAGTTCAGACTCAGCCCTAACTGCCGGTGAGCCATTAGGCCGGTATAATTAGTTTTAGGGAGCTTTCCCTCTGTACGTGTTTATACTAGGCCATCCTTCACACAGACAGACAGGCAGTGCTCCTATTGCAGCACCCGCACTGTTCCTCAGGCATCGTGCAGTGAGACCTGTCTTGTCTCTCCTCCTCTCTCCTCCTCTCTCTTCTTCTCTCTCCGGTCCTCCAACACATGCACGCACAAATGTATGCATGTGCACGTCGCGCGCACGCACACACACACACACACACACACACACAATCAGAAATTCAGTCCTGTGGGATGTTTCTGTTTCTCCCGCTGGTATTTTTAGTTTGTGCTCTGAAGCATTGCTGTCTCAGAGCAACAGAACAGAAACACCGCCTGACCCAAAGAGTGTGTGTGTGTGGATGGATGGAGGGAGGGATGGATAAGTGGATGGATAGACAGACAGACAGACAGACAGACAGAAAGAACCTAGGCATAGGCAATATATAATTTATTCCCTGCATCCCTCAACCTTTTGACAGAGAGGGGAGGCAAGAGAGCAAGTTTACAGGGAGAGCATTTCTCTGCTGATTCAGGCATACATCTCTAGCCACCCCCCCACCCCCTCTCTCTCTCTCTCTCGCTTTCTCCTTTCTCTCTGTCCCTTGTATGTGATGTAACTGCTTAGGAAGGTATACCGTAGAGAGTGATGCAGCTGCAGAAGTATACGAGGATGAGTGTGGCCTATAGAGAGCCGGCACTTAAGTGGTCTGGGACTTTTTATGCTTATAGTGGTCTGCAGTCAGTTATGAGCGAGGCACTATGCATCTAACACGGCAAATACAACACCATAGAGATGCTACATACATATGTTCTGTATGGGATAAGCCAACACAGGGTTCTTCTTATAGAGAGCCGAAGTCACTTCTGCATTATGGGAATGTATGGTAGTCAACGGCGAGACTAATTTTTAGATCCCGTTTGCTTTGTGACACGAAGCACGCATATGATGTTTGTGACTATTTAAAAGAAAATTCTTTGAGTAAAGAAAGTCTCAGTTTGTCGTGCATTTGTTGAAGGATAAGACTGTGAACATATGTAATTAGTAAGACTACAAACCCCGTGTCGTGTAAGTGCCATGACGTTTTCACGCCACAATCCACAAGCTGAAGAAAGCATTGTTTTGATGACGTATGTTGTGCAAAACGAAAGCTGTAGTTCACTGAGCGGTTACACACAAAACTAAAGATTACTTTATAGTTTCACAACAAACTGCAACGTTCTTGACTTTAACAATTATCTTTTAAATAGACTTCGGCTCTCTATTGTAATATTAATGTGCATTCAGATGACTAAAGAACTGACTCCCAAAGCGCTTTACATTATTTGCCTCACATTCACACACATATTCGTACACTGATGGCGCTGTGCAAGGAGACACCTGACCACCGGGAGCAGTTAGGCTTAGGTGTCTTGCTCAAGGACACCTCGACACTTGGTGAGGAGTTAGCGGGGTTTGAACCAGCAAATTCTTGATCAGCTGTCGCCACGCTCTACCACTGCGCCACTTGCTGCCCTCCCTGTGAATTTATTTTTCTGTCTATGTAGTATTTTTAAGTGTAATCAATTAATACAAATATAAAATATAGATATAAACCAATATAGATTGTAGCATGTTGACACAAGAACATTGTTGTGTTTTGTTTATACTGTATGTGTATCACAATGACAGGACAGGTGCATTTTGGGACCAAGAGCAAATAAGAACGAATGAGAACACACGTGTGTGTGTGTGTATGTGTTGTGTGTTGTGTGCGTGTGAGTGTGCGTGTGTGTAGGGTCTGTTGTCCTATGTACTATATGTGCAGTTGGCCAGAAGGTTGGTGTTGAAGCTTGAGGGAGGGACAGGAAACAGGTGGCACAGTGAGCGGAGGAAGAAAGATTGCGAGAGCGCAAGGTGTTCTGCCCTCACCGCTTCACAGTTTGACCCCAGCAGTCTCTTGACGAGCTTCAGATAAAGTTAATTAATGGCTTGGGGCCACGCATGTGCACACATACACATGCACACATGTAGGCATGTTAGGCAGGTAGGGTGGAAAAGGACCTTCACCAGATGCTAAATGAGGAACTGATCTCTGGCTTGTTGAAATGTTTGCTAGTTGTAACAGAGCACCATGTCAGGTCATTGTACAGGGGACACGTTTATTTCTGTGTGTGTGTGTGTCAACGTGTCTGAGAGAGAGAGAGAGAGAGAGAGAGAGAGAGAGAGAGAGAGAGAAAGAAATGTTATGTATTTGTTTGTTATATTAATGCAATTTGCAGTTCTCATTTAAAGTGATTTAATAATAGTGTAATATAGTGTTTCCAAATATATTGGGAAAACTCTTTAGTAAACCAGGAGTCCCAGGCCAGTATGTCAACTCCTTAGGTATTGTTCCTGACATATAATCCCTGGGTGACCTTTACCAAGAGCTGTCTGGAGGAATTTCTCGCTCAGCTGACTGGGTAACCTTTTCATTCATATCCCACTGCATTGCTAAGCAAGTGGGATAGACAATGCAGTATTCAGTCCAAACAGGATCTGTTTCAACAACACGACAGTGCCTGGTCTATCACAATGAGTGGAGTTTCACTGCTACTAGTGTTTTCTACGTATTTATTAACAAATAAAACAATGTTTAAATTATACCTTCAATTTTTATTTATTTTTTTGCTGCATCTGAGCTGAGTGTGCGGCCCCATCTTCTTTTTAAAACATGTTCTCTACCAGCCAGCACCTCTGCACTTCTAGGTGTGCATATTGTTTGTTGTGTCAATAACCTCACACATTCTTATATCTTGCTCTTATCTTTGCAGTGGGATGTTTTTCGATGGGAATCACACCTACATGATTGAGCCTGGTGGACAGAGCAGTAGCAGCAATGTGAGTACCCTTTAAATCAGTGGGGAACCGTCAGGGCCCTCTGGGCCCTCAGAGAGGGCCTAAGATTGCTACGCTTATGCAGCTCTGTGATTGGTGATGCCCGCATCGTAATGAGAAACATATTTCAAATGACAGTAAAATTGACCAATCATCGTCCCTTTATATGGGTAGGCTTTGTTATCGCTAGCTTTATGACAAGTTCCACCTACTGTGAGGCACAGGGTCATGTGATCATACATAGGTTACCTATAGCTAAATATTTCGGCGTGGTGTCGCTATGAGGAGGATGTTCCAGATTTATTAGCCACGCTATTTTCGATGTTACCTTTTTAATTAAAAGTTTGGAGTTTAAATTGGAAAAGTAAGACCTAGGCAACAGCGTCTAGCTTATCCCTTTATTTGGTGAGGAAAACAAAATAGCCTATTCAAATATTAAAAGTTCAGTTGTGAATTGATCCCGCCATCAACCACTTAAAAGAAGAGGAGAACGCATGTACCGGTAGCCTACAGTACGTATCAGTGGACTGTGGACTTAAATGGGTTTCAAGTAGGCCTAATGCGATCATCAAAATGTATGTTATTTCAGAACTGGTAGGCCGCCTTGCCAGCTGTGTGTTGTTTGTTATAATGGGGTCAGAGAGCCAAGGTTAAATATTCATGGTTCTCTATACTGCTTTAAATGTAGTTGCATGTAAACGGTTGATTTTTTAAAGGTGTACATGTAAAAAGGACCCTTTAAAGTGTTACTGCACCCCAGCGGTGAGCCTGACTCCACCAACTTAACAACAAAAAAAACGTGAATTTTGTCAATATTAACACCAGCATTGCCGTGTCTCATCACAGTTCAGTACTATTACCTAGCTTACAGTTAAAAAAACACATTTTAGGGTGCAGTTACACTTTAAATGTAGTTGCACACAAATTATCCAAGATAGTAGCAAAATGTTGTACAGCATACAATATAATAATATAAAAATACACATTTAAACACAATATATTTATGAATGAATTAAGGACTGTATCTGAATTCTAATAAAAGCTTGTCGTCCCTCTGGATCCTGCGACGCGAGGCCACGCCCCTAACGTTGAGAATCACTGCTCTCTGCACAAGCGACCAGTTGACCTGCTACCTCCCTCGTCTTATAATCGTCTTTCCACTCGCTTTGTCTGAGCCGAGCCCTAGTGGTGACACAGAGCTATGACACGTGCTGAGCAGGTTATCAGAACATCAGTGGACGACCCCCCCTGCATCCATCCAGCAGCTCGCACACCGTGTCACTAATGAACTGTGATCCCTGTGCACATGGCTCAGGAATGGAGCAAGACTACAGCCAATTAGATAAGAGCAATTATCTATAGATATATTTTTAGATTTATATATATTAATAGATGCTTTGGGCGAACGAAAAGGCCGGTTCTGGTACTGTGCGCGCGTGCGTGTGTGCGTGTGTGCGTGTGCGTGTGCGTGTGCGTGTGACGTGCCCGCATTCTGTTGCACAGGCAGAGTGGCACTCTGTGCTCTAATTAAAATGCCCAAAAGAAGTGTGTATCTGGGTGGTTCATCAAGAAGGGACATGACATGTCAAGATAAAGAGATGTGCGTGTCTGTGCGCGTGTGTGTGTACCTGTGTGTTTGGTACTCGGCACAGGGAGCCAGTTAATGTGCGTGACCACCACCTGACTGACAGTCCATTACCGGCACATAGCAGGAGGAGTCAGAATCAGAGATAGAGAGAGGGGCTTGTTCTGTAAGGATGACATCATTACATCACACGTTTGTTTCAGCTGTTTGATCTCCTCTCCCTACATCACTCTCTCCCACCCACCTCCTTCTCCGCTATAGGAGCTATTTTCTGGAAGACCTGAATTATGCAAGTGAGAGGGAGAGACACAGAAACAGACGGTTTAGACGGGTAGGCAGAGAGAGCAAGGAGGGAAGCTAAAGGGACAGGAAAGCGTGAGATCTTGTAACTGTTTCTGTAGAGCCGTGGGCAGAGGCAGAGCGATATAAGTGCCTTGGCATGCGTCGATGTCGTCTGCCGGGTCTGTGTTTTGGCAGCAGGTGATGGTCATGGCTCTGGTTGGCTTGTTAGCGGTAGGATCCTGGCTCCATGACACGGCCAGGGCTCCTCTCCCCTGGGCCCGCCGGCGTCTGTCAGCCTGTCGGTACTGAGCTGTTGATGTCTGCTTCCCTGAGCAATAATAGCAATATCCCACCCAGACTCTCTCTCTCTTGCTCGCTCTCTCTCTCTTGCGCTTTCTCTCTCTCACTCTCTCTCTTGCTCTTTCTCTCATTTTCTCTCTCTTGTTCTCTATCTCTCTCTCTCTCTCTCCCTCTCTCTCTCTCTCTCTCTCTCTCTCTCTCTCTCTCTCTTGCACTCTCTCTTGCGCTCTCTCTCTCTCTCTCTCCCCCTCTCTCTCTCAGACACACGGGTGAGTATGCCGGGTATGCAGTTCATCTTCATCCAGCCCTTCAGACAGACACACAGATGTCTTCTGAAAAGCTCAAGCTCTCCCCGTGTGCCACCGCTGCCAACTCGCGCGCGGCACTGTTTAGTAAACACGCTCAAAAAGAGATTGTATGCAGGTTAATTTTCGATCCGTTATTAAATGGCGGTTGAGAGACGGATATAATAGTTGTTTAGACAAACATGGCAGAGATGTGTGGAAGTCGGGCACCTTTTGCAAAGTGACTTTCTAGCATTGCTGGCTGTTGATCAAGTTCATTCCGTGTGTATACAAAGATGGGGTGTGCTAGTTATTATATAGTTCTATGGGTGTGCTAGTTACTATATAGTTCTATGGGTATGCTAGTTATTATATAGTTCTATGGGTGTGCTAGATGTAAACAGAATGGGAAGGCGAGCGAGGTGAAACTGGGGTGGCAAGACTTCTGTCAGCCATATGGTGAACCCATCTGCCCATCATCCACTGATGCAGAAAGAAATAAGACAGGACATACAGTAAACCAAGTGCAAGTCAAGCAATAAAAGGGGCAACGCGTTACATCTGACATAAAACACCGTGACCGTTACCATGTAAGGAAATGGGACCGTGTTTGTAGATAAAGACTTGCAGCTCTGCACCGGCGTTTAGAAAGTTGAATCACACTCACACTTTCACTCCGAGAATGCACTGTGCTGTGTAGCTAACAGCCCCTGCATGCGTCTACAGTTTGTTTGTGAGCTGTGTACACCATATGTCTAATGCTCTACCCACCTGGCACCTTCACCTCACTGTAGTAATGTTAAATGTAGCCTGAAGCAGCTTCTCAATCGTTCTATGTGACCGTGTTGTAGCCTAGATCAGGGGTGGCTAACCCTGGTCCTGGAGAGCCTCAGCCCTGCATGTTTTAGATGTCTCCCTGCTCCAACACACCTGATTCTAATGAATGGCTCATTATCAGGCTTCTAAAGACCCATTCAGTTGAATCAGGTGTGTTGGAGCAGGGACACATCTAAAACATGCAGGGCTGTGGCTCTCCAGGACCAGGGTTAGCCACCCCTGGCCTAGAGGATGCAATGCTTCTAACACCATCCATCCATCCATTCATTTATCTATCCATTACTCCATCCATCCATCCATTCATCCATCCATTCATCAATCAATTAATTTATCCATCCATCCATCCATCCATCTTTACTTGCTTATTTCTGTAAAAGGGCAGCAGCTGCCTATCCCCACAGAGACAGGGAGACCCTAAATGATCCACTGTTAAATGCTCCTACGGTATCTGCTCTGTGGATATGCGTCAAGCTGAGGAGGGGAAGGGGGGGAGGGAGAGAGAGAGAGAGAGAGAGAGAGAGAGAGAGAGCTTGTGGGGGATGAAGATTATATTGGTGGTTATGATACATGGGGGGTGTTGCTAGGGGCTGGGGTGATACAAGGGGTCTCTCGTGGTCTGCAGCCAACGTCATGTGCTATAATAGGCCTGTCCCAAACATCCCCATTCACACACACACACACACAGAAAACACACAGAGAGAGAGAGAGAGAGAGATATGGCGGGGAAGGTGGGGGAGAGATGCTGAATGGAGAACACACTGGCCCTGCCCATTTTAAATTCATGAGCCAGCAGTATAAGTGTGAGGTATCATATCCCATGGCAACACAGGCTCCGCCTCTGTTCTTTTGTACCAGGCCATCTGAGAGCCATCTGTGCTCGGACCCCTAATCCTCATCCCCCCACACACACACACCCCCTGACAAATGTGTGTGCGTATGTATCTGCATACACAAATTAGTGTGATGAGTTGGAGAACAAAGAGCCCAGTAGTCCAGGGGCAGGGAATTACATCAGTTAACTCGTAGGTCAACATGCACAAGACATGCTACAAATAATGAAGCTGTTTAATTCATGTCCCGTGCATCTAATGCCTTGAACATAAAGGTGAATGTTGAAACAACTTTTTTTGGGACGGTTGGCTGTTACTTAGTAATGCTGCATGTACCTGCACAGAGTATAAAATAGGACTGTGATAACAAATGACTCTCACACAGAAAGCTAATTTGGAGTAGAGTGAGCCATCCGTTTGTTTACAACATTCTCACAGATAAACGTGCAATATGCTTTGGCACGTCAAGTTTAGCAGTTACATTTGTTTTCGTCCCCCGCTCTGCTCTCCTCTTGCCTGCTTATATGGACGACACGTGACTAAACATGATTATACACCTGTCTCCAATCCTCGTGAGTCCACATGGAACCACAACACCGTCTCTCCCACTCACAGACATAGCTTAACTACACCGACACCGTCATCTTCACCAGGATACCATCTTATTTATGAAACACTACATTCTAATAGATTGTTGATCCTCCTTGATTATCGCTGACCAATGCAGCACAATGGGAGCCGTACACACTTGTACTTTTGGACATGTGCAAACAGCACATAGGACGTGTCCTCCAGTAAGGCATGTGATTACTTAAACTGGACATCATTTCAGTTCCACTGTGTCTGTCTGAAGGGCAAATATGAGAGGTTCATCAGACAGCTCATTTACTATGCTAACAAACAACCTGCACTGAAGTAGGCAAACATTGGTAGTGAGAAATCCCTGATGGAAAAGTGACTCATGCTGCAATGTTTGGAGCAGAAAAGACAGCAGACAAGCGCACAAAGAGAATTGTTTCATTATTAAAAGGTTTATAAAATCAGTTAACAGCCAGTGTGAAATTATTATTCACAGATATAATTTAATTGATACTGTGCTACAACAACATCGTAACTATGTTGAATACATGAGATGATACACACAATATACCAAAACGACAGCACTGGGCTAAAAAAAAAGCCTTTGGCTTGGGATATGTCAATTTGACCAGACAGACAGACATGCTAGCAGTGCTATCAACCTTGGCATTTACTCTGTTAACATTTCATGAAGGTAAATAATATGTAGTGTAGGCTACAGTAGCGTAAATATACTGGTTCAGTTGACAAGCAATTCACAATGTTTAAGGCATTAATTAAATATATAGATGATTTGTTTAGATATAAAAAACATGACAATGCAAGCATAACTAGTACAGTGTTAGATGCCACATGATTCAAATAAAATTAAAGCAAAAAAAAATACACACAAATATACTGTGAAAGGCAAATGTAACTTGCGACCGATATCTTTTAGTGCATAAAAAAAGAAATTACATTAGTTATTTTTTCCACAGGAAACTACAAAAGATATGAGCGATACAAAGAAAAACAGGTTAGCTCAATTAGTAAAAGTTCCTTCAAAATAAATTTGTCGGGGATTAAAGTAACAACGATCAGTGTTAGTAGTAGTGCAAGTCATTAGGTTTATATATTAAAAAAAGAATTGGTCCAATAAAAAAAGCTAACATAATCTGCTACCTAATGTCAGAGTTCACTTGAGTCTAATCTAAGTATAGTGTTTTGGGGCTTCGCATCAATCCAATGCACATTCAACGCGCAGAGGTCCAGGCGGCCAACAGACCAGCGCACCATTATAACGTGCTCACCACGGCGTAAGGTAGCTGAAGCCGTAGGCTACACGCAGGTGCGATGCAGAAGCATCAATGTGCCTCTAATCCTCCTGCGTAAGTACGGGAATGTCGATCTCTATGGCGGATGTACGTGAGCGGGAGGAGTACCGGCGGCCTGCATAGCTGGAGGCGTAACCCTGAGAGGGGGCGTAGCTCTGAGACGGGGCGTAGCCCTGAGAGGGGGCGTAGCTCTGAGAGGGGGCGTAGCCATAGGCCTGGGTCCCGCCTACCTCTGACCCATACCCATCTGGGTATGAGACCTGGGTCACGTAGCCCTGGGGCGGCACAGGGGCAGCCACGCCCTGGACATAGCCCTGGGAGGGTGCAAAAGGCTGGGCTTCAATCACCATGGGGGCATAGGTCTGTGGTGGTAAGACCTGGGGGCCATAGACGGAGGAGGGGGGGTATCCATTGGCAGTGAGGGGCTGGGTGGACACAGAGTTGGGCAGCGTGGGGAAAGGCAGCCAGAAGGGAGAAGGCAGCTTCTTGCACATGCAGTACCACATGAACATCATCAGGGAAGCAAGCAGTTGTCCTCCAGAGCAGCCTATGGCCACGTACACAGCAAATCCGTCAGAGAAAATGTTGTCATATTTGACGTTCATCTCCTTGGTGGAGAACAGGAACCACACCGAGGGCACCATGGCAACAGCTCCACCCAAGAACAAGAACACCCCGGCCACCAGGTGGCAGCCTGCGCTGTTGACCAGACAGCGGGCGCTCTTGATGTCTGGCTCGGCCTTGTCTGAGCAGCAGCAGGTCTTGCACATCCCGGACATGACCAGCAGGAGCGCCCACAAGCCAAACAGCAGGCCTACTGGGAGGCAGAACTGCAGGAGCCTCAGGTCAAGCTGATCCACTCTGGAGTACCACTGGAAGAGGAGGATTAGAATGATTCAGGTTATAAACTTCAACAGATGAGGAAACACATTTTAAGGCTCTGGATTAGATTTAGCCTAGGACGGTTGTACCTCTGAATCGTAGTAATAACAGCCCGAGTAGCCGTCCTGCTTCACACATTTGGCCCAAAGCCCATCGTAAACGCTGACGTTCTTGGCATTGCGATTGAAGGTGACAAGTTTGGTTATTCGCCATTGTGGAATTAACGCTGCCACAGCAATCCCTCCCACAGAAATGAAGGCAATGATGAAGGAGAAGGCATTGGTGGCGTGAATATCTCTGCATGACATGGTTGTTTTTGAGAGGACTAGAGGCGCCTGGAACACCCTATTTGATTAGTGGTGAAGAGAGTGGAAAGGGAGACAGAATCACAGTGGTCACACACCACATCCCAAGTTGAGGGGAAAACTGATAAAAAATCAAATAAAACACACTGTAGGTAGAAACCATATATTTTGTTCCAGTTAGCCTTATACACTACAATATGGCTTCTAAATCCAGCTATTTATCTAGGTAAGTTAAACAAAGAGAGTTGAAGGAAATAGATATGTGTGTGTGAGCAGAGCATATACAGCTAATATCTGCATATCTTGTGAAGTTAAAACAATGGTGTCATTTAATTGCACATGCTCTATTCATAAAGACTTAATTAAATGGCACCATTATTACTAGAGTTAAACTATGCCACTAACTGACCCAGCTATATGGGCAAATGCAAATCCCCACCCTCTTATTTCTGTTCACTACTACACCAATACAGTAGGCTCTCCTGAGTCGAGAAACAATGCTCTCACTATCAGTAAACAAAGTAGTAATGAGTTGCAATCTACGCCATCGACAAGTGTCTGCTACCGGTACACGCCATTACACAGAAAGACAAACAATGCACTGTTGAGTTAGAGGAGATTTCTCTCTTTATAAGTCCGAGGTGATATATTGGCACTTGAGACAAGTGGCCGCGTGTGTAAGGGACTAAAATACAATAATTTGTTGACCGTTGTACAGTATACAGCACCGTAGCCTACTGAGTGCACAGGGTATCTTAAATGAACAGTACTACCGTTACAGTACCGTACGGTAGCTTAGCGCAGCCAGCTAACATTTAGCAGCTAGCAGTTAGCAGGTACGGTACCGTGCAGTACTGCAAGTATAGCGCACTATACAGTAGTAGTAGTATTAGTCCATAGACGTTAACGGGTGAATACTAACATTGTTATGAACTGGTTAATAGTAGTACACCCCTATGTTCGATAAACCGAAGAAGTTTGCAAGCTGTGATACGATTACGGAAACAAATAAAGTCTAGACGTACCGTACATGCTATCAACTTAGCTGCTATTAACATTAGCTAGCTGCTGGATACACCACAAATGGTTGCACACAAACTTGGAGTATGAAGCGATACGTTATCTACATTACCACGCATAATACTTACAGCTCTAAGACAACTTAGGACAAGAAAGGTGACATTTTATCTTAATGTATTCGACGAGTTTTATGATATGGTATTGAGTACGGTACTCTCTGTGCCTCTCAACAACAGGATATGACCCCTTTGGTGATGCGCATGCGCAATTTACTAGGTGTTTACATTGAACAGCAGTGCTGTGATGTCATTATATTGGGTTTGTGTCTTTTAGGGAGATGTCAAAATTCACATGATATACAAATCTGCTGGACACGAGGGTCTGGATGACCTCCTCAACGGTAATATGAATGTCTTGCATGAAAATTGTATTTATTTATTTGAACAAGCCTGTGTTGAGCATGCATTTTATTATAAAGTGTGGTCTGTCCATGTTAGCCTAACATAATGCTGTGTTTGTTTTTATCTAGGTGATTTACCAGAGCCACCATTTCCGAGCCCTCCATTTTCAGGGGCACAGGTAATTCGAAGAAGAAAAAAGAGACAGGTATGCACACAATAAAATACTGTGGGTGTGCGCACGTGTGTGTGTGTGTTTGCATAATGAAAGAAGTATAAATGCTGTTTTGCATGCTGTTTCCCAGCAGATGCTCACTTCCTCATGGCCTCTTTCTACACAAACATGTTCCATGTTCCCTCTCCTACATTTCCCCATGAAACATTAATAATTTATCAGAGACACTACACTGTCTGTTGTCTGCAGATGTCAGTCTCCTGGAACTGGAAGATGCACCTGGGTTAAGTGGACTTGAAAAACCCCAAAACCCAATTTGCAAAGTCTATCTGATTAGATTTGTCTTTGTGACATGATTTGACCCTTTTTTTTTCTCTGAAAGAACTGAATGTTCTTCCAGTTTGTTTACATGTTTCTACAGCATATTTGTAAGCTCATACTGTATGTGTGTGTGTGTGTGTGTTAGTCTGTGTTAGCATTTACGCTACAGCTGTTTGTGTGTTTTGTTTTCCCAGGCCCCGCATGTGTCACGTAGCGTTGAAGGCGAAACCAAGTATATTGAACTCATGGTCATCAATGACCATCTAATGGTGAGCTTTTTATCATCCATTCATTTTCTCAAAAGACACTCATGGTCATTAATCACTACCATCATACATCTATAAGTACAGTATGTGTATGTGATGCCTACTACTTCTCTGCTACAGATTATTGTCTCTCTTAATTGGTCTGCATGTCTTCCGGTTCCTTCCTCTCTGTCTCTCTCTGCAGTATAAGAAGCATCGGCTTTCCGTTGGGCAGACGAATAACTATGCTAAGTCAGTGGTCAATATGGCTGACATGGTAAGAATGGTATTGATCCTCTTCTTGGAAAGCTCACCACAAACATTATCACATATATGAGCTCAGGGCACACATGCACCAATTTCTAATTTAATCAGCCTGGTTCGCTCCACTTAAAATCTACATCTGGTTTATGCTTTTCTTTTGTACACGTAGTAGCCAATAAATGTGCTGGCTATGGCTTTCTATGGCCAGGATACCTTGACACTGCAGTGCACACGTTCTACTACGGCACAATTTTTCGATCTAGTATTATGCAGAGCTTCATCTGTGTCATCTGTTGTGGTGCTGAAATCCGATAGGCACTAGGGGGTCACCTCTGTAAGCTGATAGGCTGGCGAGACAGGAAAGGGTCATGCCCTTTTTTTGCCCTGGCCTGATAATAGGTGATCATATGGAATTATGGGACATCTGTCAACTTCTTGGTCTGCTATGCCAGAGGTGCGTTCCGGGTTTGCAAACATAGCGAATGTTTGCAAACGTTTGTGAACACAAGCAAACAGTTGGAGGAGGTAGTAATAATAATACACTTTTAAACGTTTGCTTCTTCCAGATCTTCAAGGAACAGCTCAACACGCGCATAGTGCTGGTTGCCATGGAAACCTGGTCAGCCGACAACCGGTTTGACATCGACGATGACCCCATGGTGACCCTGAAGGAGTTCATGAAGTATCGCAGAGACTTCATCAAGGAGAAATGTGACTCTGTTCACCTTTTCTCGTACGTGTGACAGCTGAGGAGACCTCTGCATGACTGCATCGGTGGACATTCGATATTTGTAGTGAAATACAATTATTGTGTTATTTCTCAGGGGAAACCGTTTCCATAGCAGCCAAGGAGGGGCTTCTTACATAGGGGGTGTTTGCTCCTTAACTAAAGGAGGAGGGGTAAATGAGGTACATTGTTTATGATGCATAATGCGTAGCATATCACAGTACACAGTGACCCACGATATGGGCTGTTTGATTATATTTTCATATAAATGATCATATAATAAATTATGCCTCTCTCTATTAGTATGGAAAAACAGACATGATGGCCATCACCCTAGCTCAGTCTCTGGGACAGAATATTGGCATTTTTTCTGACAAGAAGAGAATCCTAAATGGTATGATGCAAAACAAATTTTTGTGTCATGTCTCTCGTGATCTCCTGTGTCTTATGCCATTGAAACGCTTACAGGTATTTCTCTGCTTATGTTCTCCTGCAGGCGAGTGTAAATGTGATGACCACTGGTCAGGATGCATCATGGGGGATGTTGGGTAAGTTCCCCTCCCCTCACCGTTACAGTCAAATCAGCCTTCACAAGTGTCTGATTTCACAACGTGTCAGTTAGCTTTCCCAAACAAATACCTCATCCATATGTCTCTTTTGAAGCATATCTCTCATTTATATATATTTCAAACACTATGTTTAGTGTTCTAAATTTTAAGCAATGATAATATGCTGCACTGGATACGAAAATCTGAAACACAGGCCCATAAAAATTGTATCAAGTAAAAAGATGAACCTCCCATTGAAAACATAATTGGACTAGAATAAGAATATTTTGAACTGTATATCTTTAAGCACTTACCAATTAGAAAGGCTAGCAAAGTAATGTATGTTCATAAATATACTCGTGGGATTTATAACGCCTCAATTAAATGTTGTTGTAGTTCAACAGTTAACCACTAGATGTCATTTGAGTTTCATTGCCGTATTTATACCCACTGTAACCTCCCTTATCATATATGACATTAATGCCTGTGCTATAATAGACCATACATTTGCTATATATGAATCCTGAAGCATTGCATTGCTGGTCTTTAGATGTGTTTGTGTGTGCACATCTGCACACTTGCTCTCTATTTTCTATTGTAAACCTACAGATGTTTCTTGAGTGTGTGTGGCGTTTGTGTCTGTGAGCCACGTGTGTGCTTACATGTGTTCTCAAATGCCTCTTACGTTTCCTTTCAATCCCAAATGGGACAGCAGGTGAGCAGAAGCCTCGTTAGAATACTGCTCATGTGGTTTGAACCGATTGGCTACCCCTGAAGGGCGTTCTATCATCACAGCCTCTGTCATTCCATCCACACAGCCATTACAGCGTCCATGACTCCATATCCCATCCCAGTTTCTCTTCTTACTCAAATGACATATGAACAAATACAGTACAGTCCACCCTTTTAAACGATGGCTGTATTTGTCATAATACATTTGTATACTTTCACACACATTGTTTTAAATACTGCATATTGTTAAGAGTTGGGCTTATATCACCGTCTGGGGGTCTTTAATCAAGAGTTTTGTAGAGGTTGATTCATTATTGTGATTATTTCAAGGAGGGTCCTTGTCATGTTGGCATCTTTTGAAAATGAGGGCTTGTCATCACGTCTTTCTCCATCTCTAACCGATTGATACAGTCTGCAATGTCATTCTCATCAAGCAAATATTGTTCTACTTCATTTCCTGTAAGGACAGTATGCTAACATGCCCTGCCCAGTTTTTCCAGGATTTTGGGTAACCACACTAAACTGACTTTTAGGCCATGTAGTCACATGATAAAGGGCAGATCTCGTCCTGTTGTTTATGGCCCTGACCATGATCTTCCCTCTCTAAAATAGTAAATGGTATTTCAGACACTTGTATTCAATGAGAAAACTCTGTCATGTTCATTGGTGGACGTTACTTTCTTTTCAGCACCTGCATGTCTGGTAAAGCTAATGTGATTAAACTACCTATGGCTTCTTTTGACAGGGTTTAGCTGCCCTGTGTGTGTGTGCGTGTGTGTGTGTGTGTGTGTGTGTGTGTGTGTGTGTGTGTGCGTGTGTGCGTGTGTGTGTGTTTGTGTTTTTGTGTATGTGTCTGTATGTACAGTATACAATATGTGTGTGTTTGTGTCAATGCTGATGGGCATGTGTATATGTTGGCTTATTTATGTACAAGTTACATCCTATCTAGACGTCAAATGAACCTGTCTGGAACAAAGAAATGCAAACATGGTGTTTAAATAAGTGACAAGGTCAAGTTAGGAATTTCAGATTGTTTTGTTATGTCTTTCACTTCTTTTGCTGTGAACTAAATATTTCTGTGAGATACTGAATTCGGATGCGGTCAAATCAGGACTAAAATATGTATTCAAATAGTAATTGGGTAATATTAGAAAAATGGATTGCTTGTGTGATCTTAAATTGATCTGGCCTGACATATACATATATCATGTCGGTACATATTTTGTTAAAGGTTTTCTACTACAACAAAATGGCAACTATTTGTGGTCAAAGTGGTCAAATCTATATATTGTCTATATTGTATCATATAACCTTTCATTCATTCGATATAATATCTTAGGGGTTTGAGGACTATAATAGCTTTTGACAACATGTAGCTAATACAAATTTAGGATGGCATATAATGTTATGTGTAATAGCTGAAACAACAATTGTAGGAAACGTTCCTCCAAAAAATGTTGCAATTTTTCCATAGAAATGTCATGTCACACGCTGTATGCGTCTATACATTGTATAATACACATTGCATAATACAGAGGTCCTCATAAAGCCGCCTACTTTAAGCTTGAAGTGGTCTCTCCTGGTTGTGACTTTAGTAAGAATCCCTCTAGCCCTGGAAAGTAATGTATGGGGCAATGAGTGTCTGTTTGAAAGAGTTTACTTAATACTTTAAGCTTCAGTTGTTAATAATTCAAGAACGCTTTATGGTTTTTGTACATTAGTTGAAAGTACAATTATATGTAACAAATATATTTCTGCTGTATTATACGTCAAAAGATTACTTGTTGACAGATGATGATGTTCAAACAGTTGAAATGTGTATTATACACACTTTTCATGCTTGTTCCTAGAGAAAGAGACAGAATTCATCTTGTCATCTTATATTCCATCATACATTTATTTCCCTAGTCTTAGCTAAATACATCTGTCCCAGTCTTATAGTATGGAGCTCTTCTGAACTGTGAGTATGGTAAAAAATACATTTGTAAGTAACAAATTCAACTTAAAATGCTCTGGTTTGATTTCTCCTTTAATATCAGGGAACAAATTAAGTATGCCAAACCCACCACTGTGGCACTGACAGTAAGATATAAAAGTGTACTTTCATGCAAGGGCTTGAGAAAGTACATTTGTGTGTACTATTTCAGTCATTTATAACCGCTATATAAATATAATTTTTGCTCATTGTCAGTTTGATCTGAGCTAAAGCCCTCTCTTCCAATAAAACATGTCTAAGGACACTCACAGTGCCATTGCCTGGGTAACCAAGTAACATTATCGTTCTGTTGAACAGCTTCTACCTGCCCAAGAAGTTCTCAGACTGCAACGTGGAGGAGTATTATAACTTCCTCAACAGCGGCGGAGGAGCCTGCCTGTTTAACAAGCCTCTGAAGGTTCCCACGCGCATACGCGTCACCGCCATCTTTACATAATCAAGGATCTAATAATAGATTTGACTTTTAAAAGTGTTTTTCTTCCTCCAGCTTCTTGACCCACCTGAATGTGGAAATGGCTTTGTGGAACCAGGGGAGGAGTGTGACTGTGGCAGCCCGACAGTAAGATTAGAACAGAGGCAATGTAATAAATACTGTGTACGACAGATTGTGTTTCATTAGCAACAAATTACTGTATAATTCCATAATACATAATAATACATAAACTGCAATAATAGAGAGTAGAATATATGGTATAGGGTTTTGAATAAGAACTTGCAAAAAATGCATGCAATGACTAGAAACTCATTATTTATAATTTGTCCACAGCAACTTCAGATAAGTGCATTTGCCAGTCTCTGGCTGTACTGATTCAAAGCAGAGCAATTACAGTAATATGAACAAGTGGCACTGGCAGACACTAGATACAATCCTAATAGGTTACTCAAGTTCCTCATGTTGCATTTGCTATTATCCGTGTGATCGGTGACTCCCGCTGCTCACACAGTGTTCTAAACGCCCCCCCTCCCCCTCTCTCCCTCCCCCAGGAGTGTGGGAGGGAAGGCGAGGCCTGTTGCCAGATGTGTCTCCTGACCCACGGATCCAAGTGTAGCAACGGACTGTGCTGCAACGACTGCCAGGTACAGTATGGTGGCCCGGTACAGAGCCATGGAAAGAACAGAGTTACGCCATCTCCATTCACTCCAATGGACCATTTTTTCACAGCAATGACGGATCGTGGAGCCTCAAAATAGTTTCTGGAAGTTAGGCTAAATACTAAAATTACCCTATACATTTTATTTTAAATGTAAATTGAATAAAGTGAAGTGAAGTTGTCCATCCATCCATCCATCTTCTCCCGCTTATCCGGAGTCTGGTCGCGGGGGCAGCAGCTTCAGCAAGGGACCCCAAACTTCCCTTTCCCGAGCAACCTCTCAGGGAACCATCACCTTATCGTGGTGGTGAGGTTTGGGTGCCCCTATGAACCTGAGGGCTGTGTTGTCTGGAGCCTAGTGCTCCAGGTAGGGTCTCCCAAGGCAAAGTGGTCTCAGGGGAGGGGCCAGACTAAGAATGGTTCAGAAGACCCCCATGAACA
>JAODUK010031790.1:0-22670 GCA_027564635.1 Typhlichthys eigenmanni
TGAATCAGAACAGCATTAAAGAGTAACTGTGACAATCCCATCTTTTCAGATGTTCATACAGTATGTGAAGGCAGAGCAATGGTTTCTGTCTTTTTAATGGTGGATTTGATTACAAAAAATGAAAATAATAATACAGTTTATACATTTAAAATTATGATTTTACATGGCTCCGTTAAATGACATTGCCAGTTAATAGCAGACTAAACATCCTTGCCTATAGTGTATCTGTCTGCTTGGAAAGTCACCAGAAGCAACAGAGCAGAGAGAAAGCAGGGTGAACAGTATTAATCAGACAGTCCCACTGGCCATCACCATGATCACACCCATAAAGAACAGACCAACCAGCAGGGTTATAGGCTGAGGACACACAAGGGAAAAGTGCTAGACATTGACTTAGAAGGCAATTTAGAGTTAAGCGAATCCTATCGTCCACTCTCAGATTTATTGGTTAAGTCAGTGCTTGTCACTGAGGTTCCACCTGAAAGAAATGCAAACTGATATTTGACACTAACAAAACAACATGTGTGTCACTGTAGCTGCTATACACACACACACACATTATATATATATATATATATAAATATTAAGAATGATTATTTCACAAAGCTATAATATTTTGGTAATATCTTTTATATATGGTAAATGGACTGCAGTCATATAGCGCTTCTCTAACCTTTTGGCCACTGCTCTGTACAGGATTGCCTCACATTCACCAATTGTGATTGCTGCCAAGGTGCAACCAACAACTGGGAGCAGTTAGCGTTAGGTGTCTTGCTCAAGAGACATCGACACTTGGTGGGAAGTTAGCTGGGATTGAACCAGCGCCTTCTGTATCACATGGTGGCCTCTACTCACAACACCACTGTCACCCAACATACTTACAATTAAGACTGGGGTAATGTGAGAATACATACTCCCTGCATAGAATTCAGCCTATTAGGCTTGTGCAGAGACATGTAGAAGTTAGAGTTCAGTCTTCTGACTGAAGTTTGAAATAATAGCACTTCCTGGAAATAATAGCACGATGCAAAACAGTTCCAGGAAGTGCTTTGTTGGCAATCTGAATCAAGCAATTTGATTTTGGTAATTAGTAGTCAATTAATGCATCGGTTTACATTTTACAATATCATTTATAGGATACTTCTTTATGGCTAAATTAAGGGAACTGCTTTGAGGTTCCACGATACGTTAACTGTTTCGAGGTTCCACGATACGCCATTACTGTGAAAAAAAAATGGTCTATTGGAGTGAAGGGAGTTGACACAGCTCTCTTCTGCATGGCTCTGGGCTATATGTCTTTCAGAAACAATGTTATTCTCATGCAGATTTATATTGAGATAAGGAATATTATACTGCATATTTAAACTGTTTTGTAAACCATTTCACTTAATGCACCACCATAGTCCTTAGCAGGACTGCAGCCAAATGGTTTGTGTATTATTGATAGGTCTCTTAACACACCCTTGAGGAATTTTGGCCCATGAATAGCATGTGGTTTTCAGCATAAATCTCCTTTCTCGCCCTGCCACAACATCTCTGGAGTCTCTGGACTTTTACTAGCCTAGGTGTTATTGCAAAACTTTGAATACATGTTTCCCCATCAGTCTTATTAATTGATTGTCTTTTGGATCAATATATTCATACACAATCCAGTTGCACTGGACAGACTTTCTACTGTATTCAGTTTTCGTCGTTGATGGTAGCCTATACAGACCCTCCTGCTCAAACCATGACACTTCCGGATCCACCCGAATGCTTGACTATGATTTAATCTTTGGCCAGTTGGCTAAAGTTCCTATGTTCCTTTGTTGAGTCCAATGTTAATTCCCCTTTGAGCCTGAACTAGCATTCTCTAGCTGGCTGGTCTGGGCAGGATATAGCCTAGCTGCTCTCTCCATAAGGTTTACTAAGTACAAAATCTTTTCCATTTGGACTATATGGTTCAGTAATAGTAATTATTGGTACAGTAATAGTTTATTAACATTGCAGTAGTTTGCTTCAAATACATTTTGAAACCTATTATTATTTTCGATATTTTTAATGATTAACATTGTATTTTCAATAAAGTTAAGTGATTTGACAAGTGAAACTATCTCTAATTCAAAATAGGGAAATAAGGGCAGCATTTATTTTGCCATTTCTGCTTATGAATGAAAAAAGAATGTGTCGCCTGCTGGCTATGACGCAGTGGTACCGGAAGTGATACATTTACCCATTGAGGTCAAAATGGCGGCTTGCTGCATGTAAAAAGGACACAACAGGAGCCGTCTGTATGCTTTAAGAACATGTTGAAAACACCATGTAGCAGGCTGTCGGGTAATTAAATATGGCATTTGTGACTATGATTGAAACGTGAAATGCGTGGCTCTTCGTCTGCTGAAATGACCACGCTAAACTAATAGTGGCTAGACGAGTTAGCATCCCACGCCACATTGTAAGCTTGCAGACACGGAGCGAAAATTGCAAGCAAACAGTACTGTAACCTTTAATATGTGGCTGTGTAAAAGCCGTGAATTTGCCACTATTTTAAAACCAAGCAAAATAAATAAAAAATATTTAAATGGTAATGTGACGTCATGTAACACAACATAATACTACTTACTGCAGTATTTGAATGCAAAACGATGTTTATTTATACTATGCATAATGTAATAAAACCTGAGAGTTATTTGACCGTGTGGATTTACATTTCACGATTTGCATAATGATACTGTTGATTAGAGAGTCGGTTGTTGTACTTTTAGGCATAGCCTTGTGGTATTTGTTTGTAGGTCTGATGGGTATCAGCGTGAACCAGATGTTTGTACGAAATGTCCCTAGAAGTCATCGGAGTACACGCCACCTTATTCAACTTTATAGGCGCGATACATCAAACTGGATAACATACCAGCATTTCAACTTTTTGAAACGTCAGGTTGGTTGCAGCAGGATTACATCTATATTTCTGTATGCCTTACATCAGTACATTATAATATCATGATTGCTGTTTATTATCTTAACCAGTGTTACGCATTTAGTTAGCTTTTCAATTGTTAGTTTAAAGTTGTAATATTTTCTTCACAAATAGGCCCAATGATGTGATGCTGTCACTTTCCATAATAATCTTTTGTCTCCTACTCTTCAGTATGTAACCAAGAGCAACAGTGAGCTACACCAACGAGCCATCCCTAAACAGGCGCCTGTGTCGACCATCGTAGACGAGCGTGATGACAGCGTCAGACAGGTGCAGCACGTACCGGCTGTTGGTGTCCCCGCCGAGGAGGTGGCGGCGGCGGCGGCGGCGACCGCAGAGCCTACTCCCGGAGACGCTCCCGGAGACACGGTGTTGCAGGAGGCGTCTGTGTCAGGTGTAGACGTTGAGTCCTCGGGGAAGACTCCACACATGCAAGTGGATGCTGATGAGGTTAAGCGGGCTCCTCTGGACAGACAGTTGAAGGAGATGAAAGTGGAGCTGTCTGATCTGCCGAACATCTATGCTAGACTAGCAAAAGTCAAACTAACAGGTAGGGTACATAATGCACCATGCTTTAATATGAGATTCTCTTTTAAAGTGTAACTTCACCACAGCTTTGAGCCTGACTCCACCCACTAATTAAGAAAAATGCAAAAGTGGACTGAATGTCCTGAACATTCATTTAACATACTGAACTATTGTTCAGTATCTTCAGTTATCTTCAGTTCAGTTTCCTCAAATGTTTGCAACATTTTTGAACTACCTTCAAAGACGTTTGCTGTGTTAGGCTGTCAATCGGCATTGCGAGTCTTGCTCAATGACGCGTAATGTTGGGTGTTTTATAAGTAGCCTAATAATGAGTATTTGTCACTATTTAGTACCAAAGTTCACTTATTATATACATTTAAATGTATGTTGTATCATTATGATATGACATTTCAAATTGTAATATGTTTACACAACAATTGTGGACATATCCTTCAGTTTGAACAGGTTTAGTGCGCTATGCACTAACAGAGGTATTTCTACCATCATCTGTACAGCTAAACGCAACAATCTACAACTGTATAACACAAGCAATTGCTTTGTCGTCAGCCATGTGAATGTTGTTTAATTTGGCGTGAAGTGTGAATGCTGCCGTTAGTGTGATATACTGTTGTGCATTGGGGGCAACAGTGGGGCAGTGAGCAGAGCGGGACGATAGGTGATCCAGAAGTTGCTGGTACGACCCCGGCTAACTCCTCACCAAGTGTCGAGGTGTCCTTGAGCAAGACGCCTAACCCTAACTGGTGGTCGGTCGCACCTTGCTTGGCATCAATCGCCATCGGTGTATGAATGTGTGTGTGGATGGGTGAATGTGAGGCAATACTGTACAGTGCTTTGAGTGGCCGGAAGGTTAGAAAGCGCTATATAAATGCAGTCCATTTACCATTATATAATGTTGCATATATAATACTGCAGTCAATATCTATTTTATAATATTTTTCATAAAAGTCATTTCATTTCCATATTGCAGAAGTATTATGAAGGCTAGACTATGAAAAGGGAATTGTTTGATTTATTTAGTAAATATATGCCTACATGTAAATTGTATTTCTAACACACAACCTGTCACTTGTATTCCAAGACACACATTAAGCCTTACATGTTCCTAAATGAACGTAGTGATTTTAATGTATCTGACTTTTCATGATACATTTGCTACCTCTTCTGGTGTTTCAGCCCTGGTGGTTGCAACTGCAGCAGCTGGCTGTGCAATGGCTCCTGTTCCGTTTGACCCAGTCGTCTTTTTCCTGTCATCTGTGGGAACAGGGCTTGCCTCCTTTTGTGCCAACTCAATCAACCAGGTCAGTCAACGTCCTCTGTTTAAAACAGGTTCTGTGTGTTTCTGGATGTTTTAATTGCTGGCACCCACTCAACATGTTTTGTCTTGGGGATTTGGTAAATTACTGTAATTAGTCAAAGTTCATATCAAGCGTTATGTGGTCAAATTATTATTATTTTTTTACGCATATTTAAATAAATCACATTTTTAGGTTAAAAAGAAAAAATATTTGTCCATGACAAATATGTTGGTAAAATAAGCATACCTAGTATTTTTTAAATTCTAGTTTTAACCTGATGTATAATATAGAAGAGTTATTGTCTGTGTTTGAATCTTCTCATTTGCATAATGTTTTTGTAGCATTCTGGCCAACATGTTGACATACACACCTCCAACTCAGACAGCTGTCATGTTGCTGTTGAAAACACGGCAGGAACTACAGGAGCCCCTTTTTTGACCTGTACAACATTCCTCTTCTGCTGCGCATCTCAGAAATGCATTAAGAGCACACTATAATACTGTTATTATTTCCCCGCTGAAAGCTTTGTTCGGAACTATAAATAAAGACGAGCTAGCGCGCCTGAACACTTAAAATGCCTTGAATTATCAGGGCCTCCCTCTGTTGCCTCGTGTTGACGTGCAGAGGAATGTGGTCCGTGACTTAAGAATATTAGTTTAATGGGCGACCTCTCCCTCAGCCCTGACTTGAACTCCACTTAGTAGCCTTCTTGGCCTGTAATTTGGCAAGGGCCCTGATTACACCGCAGGTTGCTGCCCCCAGGGTCTCAGAGCAGCACACCCTTAGCTATCTCACCACAAGCAGATTACAAGGACCGCCTGTCTTGTTCACAACAAGAACAAAGTGCTTAAAGGTATAGTCTGCTATTGCAAGCTAATTGTAAGCTAATATACCTTTTGTCAAATTCACCAAATATCTTCTTGTATTTTTCTAGTTTACCGTTCTCGGTGCATACTGAAACAATGGTCTGGTTCTTCTACCCAGCCCTTGCTCCGTCAATAGGAAGACAAAGTGTCGAACACCGTTCATAACAATGCAGCTTGGCTTCACAATGCATTTCAATGTGTGGGGCGGAGCTTTCAAGAGAGTTTGTTTTGATTTATGCTCGAAGTTAGCACGCAGTCTCAAGAATGACTAACCCTGCTTTTAACTGGGACAATCTCACTCGCAATTTGATTCAATAGCCATCTTGATGGCCTTGACCTTAGATTAAGTCATGGAGTTCTGTCAAGCTCTTTAAGGTGGTGCTGGGTGGCAATATTTATATGGATGTCGTGTTTGTACAGCATTACTGTCAGTGTGAATAGCATTACCTATTATACAGTATATCTTATTATCGGGTGTCATTGTCTTGTCAGTGACATGGACTCTCTTCTGTGGGTCTCTATGGCGTACTAGAACAGGTGTGTAAATATCTTAGAAGAATGCTCCCCTATCCAACCCCCCTCCCCCACTCTTGCCGTAGAGGAGGGTGGAAGGAGCAGTTCATAGTGCAGAGATGTGAGAGCCGGCAGCCACTTTTGTTTCCCCGGTGTCCCTTTACCTGTGGGCACGCCGCCTGTCAAGCTTCATTTACTGACTCATCCCGAGGCGCGGAAACTGCACGGCTTCACATTTCATTGATGGACTGTTATTTGCCTTTCAACGTCCTCCTCTTGCTTCCTTAGAGCAGGTGCGTGACAACATCTTTTGCTGCATTAGTGCTAGCCTGAAGGTGATGTTTCGTTGGGGTGATAGATGATTTAACTTGCTAACGTGAAGCTCCAGAATCTCTCCACAATTGTTTTCTTTATTTATGGTTATTTTTTGCTTGTCCAAACATTCTGGTACGGAATCGTTGTACCCATCCCTGTCCACCTCCACCATTACCGCGACGCCATACTGGGAACTACAAATAACAACATAAAACACATTACATTGCATCATGTCTGTTTCCAAGAAGCTGCCTCAAACCGATAGGCGACTGTCACCCAATGCGGTTTAAAACTCGTGGCCAGAATGACGAGCCGAGGCAGTATCCTGTTGACTTGTTTGAAGTGTTTGCTTTGAACTCTTAATCGGTATGAACACAAGGGTCTGGCGCTTTACGTTGCCTCATATTACAGTCTGTACAGATGTAGAAAGTAATGCCTCTGACAAACTTTAATGTTGGTAAGTACATTGAAGACTGCAAAGTTATCAGCAGAACGGTGGATTTTAGCTTCAGAATATGCAATATTTTCATATACAGGCGCCAGTGCTTTGATGACAGAATATTTTTGAGTCCACAGTATACATTTTTGGTGGGCCGAAGTTCATATTCCCATGACAAATGATTTGTCATTTATGGCAGTTAAAGATAGAAGCGCAATTTAATTTGTCCTTCATTTGATAGCATTCTCCTTTACATTCCGCTGTTTGTATGTTGTGCTGGTAGTCATTGGTTTTGCTCTGTTGGCAGAGAATGTAATTTTCATCAGCATAATTGTACATGCAGAAGTGCAGGGGATGATGCGAGTGACACATAATCACCGGTTCCACTGTCTGTGTGGCGACGCCCTGATCCTCAGCGATCATTCACAAGCTCTTCGTCTCCTGAAAGGCACATGTGGAGGTCAACCTGTGGATGTCAACGGCTGACTCTTTCATTACATTTAGATAATTAAAATAAACTCAAATAAGCAGATCAAGGTCACATCAATGAGGTATACCTAATTTCAACACTATTACAACAATCCCTTATTGGAGGATAACAGTGATCAAGGGGAAAGGATCTGCCTGTTTGTGCTTCAACAGTAAAAAGTAAAACATTTTTCTTTTTTCTTTTGGCTGTTGAACAGTTTTCGCTGTTATACATTTATACCTAATAGTTTCTTAAAGATGGATGGATGGAAGACCAAGCCACGGTATCTTTGTAGTTTGATGTGATCACAGGTAATTAAACTGAATCTCTATCTTACTCTGACAAAGTTCCAATGAATTCCAGTCCTCCATTATCTCTTAATGTTTGGCATCTGACAAGGCAGAGGCATGTGAGTAATTAACCACACAGCTGTTGAATTACCTTGAGGAAAGGTGTGTGTTAGGGCTGGGCGACTAACCAAAAAATAATCTAAACGGAAATTCAGAACATCTAACCGTCATTTTCGATAAAAAAAACAAACAAAATCCTGTTCAATCAAGCGTGACATAAATAGTAAGACGCGCGTTTTACCGATAAGCCTATTTGTCAGGACCCTGACACTCGTGACAAATCCAGGCACATCAATAAAAGGAGCAGCATGTACTGAGAAACGCTGCTGGTATTACTGTAACCACCATTAGTATCAACTGCGACAGACGTAAATCGAAACTACACTTCACGTCAATGGCTCGTAACACGGCAGCTCAGGTGGCGTCACATAAACATTTATCAGAACAGAAACTCATAATGCGTGACAGATAACTGTGATGTCAAGTCAACTCTTTCAAACATACATTCCAACGGAAATAACATTTCTGGAATAATGGTTCTAAAATATCACAGTAGACAAAAATGTCTACAATTATAATTAGTAAAGGAAATTCCAAATGCATGCATGATAAACATAGCTGCCTAGTACTACATGATGATAATAATAATAATAATACAGCAGTGTAAGTCGACTTTTACCTGTCAATATATTTTTCTTAAAGCTAATAATTATGACTCCATGTATCTTTAAATATTTAATGTTTTAGCCCATTGCTAGCAACGCTTAAGTATCATGTCGTCATGTTTTACAAATAGTAAGTTTTTACAAAAGTTGCTGTGTATTCCTTATTTATACACTGAACAAAATTATAAACACGTTTGTTTTTGCCCCCATTCATCATGAGCTGAACTCAAAGATCTAATACTTTCTCTATGTACACAAAAGGCCTATTTCTCTCAGATATTGTTCACAAATCTGTCTATATCTGTGTTAGTGAGCACTTCTCCTTTGCTGAGATAATCCATCCACCTCACAGGAGTGGCACATCAAGATGCAGATCAGACAGCATGAGCATTGCACAGGTGTGCAATACAAAAAAACTAAAGTGTTTATAATTCTGTTCAGTGTAGTTCCATGGTGTATTCACGTAATTCCGCCCACCCGTCTAGTCGTCTGAATGGAAGCATCATGGGGCCGAACTCAAACAAAGGCGAAACATTTTTTCATTAATCGTAATCGAGGTACAATGTTCAGTTAACGGTGATTTTGATTTGAGGTCACATCGTGCAGCCCTTGTGTGTGGGGATTTATACTGAAGAAGTAAAACATGCCTCTACTCTGGGGAAAGTGGCAACCAGACCGTCTATAGTGTTGTGACGAACCAAGGTTGCTCTTAGCCCTGTGGGGTTAGTGCCCGTCGGGCATGCAGACATGCGTGGTATCTCTTTTAAACGTTAACCAATCTATGAAACTGACAGGAGTGCGTAAGCCGAGTCACGTCACCACCGTCTGCGTTTTCTCGCTGCCGTCAAAGGACTTAACTGGTGGTGTTTCCAGTCAACTTTCACTGGCGTCCGAGAAGCAGACAATTAATGTCATGTACCAGTTGAAGTTGGTCCCACCACAGACAGGCAAAACTGGACTTCTATTTATTTGCGTACACTTCTTGCGCACACCGTTTTTATCAATTGGTGACTTGTTTTACGCTGTGTCCCGTCAGTTCAGTTGGACTTCACTGATTGGGCGGTGTTTGTTCTCTGCGAAGACACGTGTGTTCAGGCCGTCGATGCATGGTGGAATAGGTGAGGTTTTTGACTGGCTGACTTCCACCTTCCTTCCTTCCCCCCTGTCCAAGACTGCTCTGTTCTACCAGACAGAAGCCTGGTTGTCTGTGGCTGAATTAGCTGTGCGAGATGTTGGGGTGGGAGGTGGGGTCGTGTGGCCTTCTGAATCCCTGGGGCTCACAGCAGCTCCATGATCCCCGGGTGTTCCAGCCATCATCACCCGCCAGTCTGGCCACACGGCTTCGGCTAATTGGATAATTGCCTCAGAAGAGAGTTTCAAGCTGCAGCCTAAACCACCGCAGGGCAACCTGAGGTCCTCATAAGAGCAAACAAGACCTGATATGGCCTTATGGCTATATATTGTAATTCACACCCTGTCAGCCCGTGTTTGTTTTGATAAAAATACAAGTTGACTTGTTTCGCCGCTGTCTACCATCATCTCTGGCTTTCATGATTATTGTGTGTGTGTGTGTGTGCGTTTCTTTCTTTCTTTCTCCTGCATTTAGCTGGCACGCAAAAGCCAGCACCCGCAAGCCCCCCAGCCTATCCATTCCTGCTACATAATTCTTCGCCCTTTGCTCTGGTCCTGTGGAGACATGCAGTATTTATTTACTTTCTGTCTGCATGTCTTTCTGCATGCATCTTGGCGAGCCCATTATAGAGTATGAGGACATGGCTGAACCGGCGGGGGGGGGGGTGGTGGACATATGTTGTGTTTTTGTTTGTAACTGATAAATAATTTAAAGCAATTCCAAATGTTTATAGAAGCAGGGCAGACTTCTATTTTGTGACAGTCATATCTGTCATATGTCATGCTTGTCATAATCTAATTACATCAATGTGTATTATTTCAGTCGTGTTATCATTGCTGACCTTTTCAACTCTCGACTGTCAACGTAATACGGTTTATAGTAGCATCCATCAACTGGTTAATTCTATTTATTCAAGCTTTGCTTGTGTGATTGTCATACTGGCAGCGGCAGTAGCCTCTGAAATTATTTTGGCCCGTTCCCTGACCCCAAGCACCCCGCCCTTACACCATTAGAAGTGTACAACCTTTGGAAAGCCATTTTGATGACCATTTAAGTAGAACTTGTTGATGAAGACATGACAAATTATACTTTGGATTAACATCTCTGTAAAATATAACTTTCAGTATAATAAAGAAAAATATATTTTAGATTGATGAAAACGATCATGGTCCTATTTGAGAATGGGCTTCAGAGAGCTAACCATGAGCCATACCAACATATACTGAATATATGTATTCTCTGCATTGCTTCAGATAAACTCAAGTGTGTGTATAGTATTCCATCAACATTGTGACAGGTGCTAGCTACCTACTGTGAAACCCTTCTATCAGGTTGTGTTGACTGCAAAACCACTGGGGTCCTACAGTCAAGGTTGCCCCTAACAGTTATTCAGGATTTGGCTGATGTTATTGTAGTTTGGCGTCTTACATTGAAGTCTTTGAAATGATCATTAGCTGAAACAAAATCTCAATCATTCGACACCAACCGCTGTACTGTATCTTCAAAGACAATGAACCCCAACACGCTGGGTCCCTATCTGTTGCCTACTGAGAAGTGGTGACGGAAGATAAAGTTTCAATCAGACACTACGCAATACTTCCAGCATGAGGACATCACTGCCTTGTGGGTTAGATGTATTTTTGTTCTGGTTAAAAATTACCCCGTTTGCCTTGTGCAACTTAGAGACTTGTGTCAGATGGTTTCAAAGTAACCTATGAGATGAGCTCACGCTGTAGTTGTTTGCGTGGAAACCTTCAAAGAGTGGAAGATGTAACGTTGGCAGGCTTCCATTCACCATTACTAGTCATTAGTTCCACTATGACTGTAATTGACTGCTTTGTCTGTATCACAATAGTGTTTTGTGTGCTACCTTTCAGAGGTAAAGGTTGAACATATTAGAAGTCTGGCCTAGGGACAGATTTAACACAAGCTTGATCCCTTCCCCAGGACAGACGCTGCTTCTAAGATCTTGTTTTCCAACGGTTTGTTAAAAGAATACAGAAAAGCTGACCTTTCTCACTGACAGCTTTAGCTATTTGTAGTGTGTTTTTTTCCAACAAGCTGTCAATTCACAGGGGAGAGATGGAAATTTGTGTTTAATCGTCTGGCAAGATGGCATGAGTGACTTGACGGGTGTCTTTCATCTGCCGCTGGATTAAAATAAATTTTTAACTAGACAACTACTTTAATAGTTAATTTCCTTAAAGCCTTTATCTTTAAAACCACAGGGTGCCAGTCCATATATGACTGTATGATATGACAGGAATGCGCTGTAGCCATAGACGCAACAGTTACTTTTCTGTAATAAAATTGAGGTATAACCTATTGTGTGGCTTCAAGAACAATTTATGAAAGAACATCTATATTTAAATCTATATTTGACAATATAGCTCATGTAAAATTGGTATGATTAACTGAAATTGTGTTTTTCTTTTTTGTTTGTGCCTAAATATAAGATCCTATTTTATTTATTAGATCCATAATGAAATGCCAACAGAATGATGTATGCTTGTTGCACATCTGTTGAAGGAAATGGCTTGTTTGGACAGTTATATTATGTTCTATTGCTGTACTTTTAAGGCAAGCATATGTTCATTTTTTATTTTATGTATTGTTTCAGTAACAAGTTTTATTTCAACATTCATGTGATCCTATTACATAAATAAATCATGTTGTGAGCCGGTGAGCTGAATGTGCTTTTATTTAAGAAGTCGAGGAAACGTCTGCACATCGAAGTCCTCCCTGTCATCGTGAAGATCACGCTTGGAGCCACATCTTAATGCACGCAATGCGTTGATGGGCCCTAAGCAGTCCCAACTGTTTACAGCAAACACAATGGAGTTGACGTCACTTGCTGAGAGTACAGCTAGACTGGTGGGCATGTGGAACCTTTCCTGTTTGGCTCAGCCAACACGTTTTGACAAAGACCTGTGATTATGAGCTTCAGTGACCAGTGAGACGACGGGCAAACCTCTCGTGGCTCTCAAGCTGTGGCAGACTGCAATGCAGTAAGAGGAAAATGCCATTGTCTTGTTCACTGGAAATGTGAATACGCGATAATCCTATAAATGTTGACGTAACCGCCATATGTTAGCGGTCTTGCTAATGGCAGCCTGAGACCCTGTGTCCAGAGGACACACTGTTCCTACCTCTTCTACTCTACCCAGCCAGATAGAGGTCTGTGATAATGGGCTGCTCACTTATCGAAGAGACTTGCTCTCCTTGTCGTCAACCCTGTACACCGCTGAGCATTAACAGATTAAGGCCAGAGGGTCACACTTTTTTTTTTCTTTTTTTTATGGACAGATAGCACTAAGAGTAGTATAAGTTTGGCATACACTTTAGCGAGTCTGTTTTACTGGCTGTTGAAGGTTGGTGCGTAATTGAAAAGCAGAACCTCAGACCCTCTTATGTGATTAGCTGTTTATTGCGACTGGCAGTGTTGTCAAGCTCGTGTTTGTATGCGTCAAAAAAATCTACGCTTAATTTCTCCCGAATTAGTCATTTGTATAAGTGCTCACTTTCAATGACCAATAAAGCAGGCAGAGATGTTATCCCAAATTGTATTTAGTGGTGTTGAAAATTACCCTTGTGTTATGAAATGATATAAACAAAACTATCATTGCAGAAAATTCCATTAAGCTAATGTTTCTTTGCTAAACGTAATACATTATAATGCTAATATGTTTTATATAATTGATAAATATGAAGATAGAAATGGCCCTGAGTGGAAATGGATGTTTGAGATATCAATAGTATTTCTGTACAGTTAAGGTTCTCAACTTTGTCCTCTCTTTCTGAAGGTAACAGCCAAAGGCAAGCAGGAACACTCTTTTTAATGCTGAGATGCGTGGATAATTAACAAAGCGGCCCTGTTTATTGCATGCCTGTGAGCCAACACTGCATGCTAATTTGATTTGAACCTCAAAGCTTTTGGGGCAAGGGCATTGCTCTTGGGGGTGGAACAAGATGGCCACCAATAAGAACCAGACTCTAAGCACTGATCCCAGTTTATGTCCCCAGGTTCAGCAATGTCCTCTGGCTTTTAGATGACGGACTGTCACAGCTATTTAAGGTTCTCCAAAACAAAAAGGATTATGGGGTTGTTTGGTTTGGCCTCGTACAGATGGTAAGTGATAGGCCTGTGCTATAATTTCCCTGATTAAATGGGGGCATAATATCTGTAGAGAATTGCATGGTTGCAACAGTCACATAATAAACCCATGCAAGCATACAATATTTTGCTCAATGAAGCTTGCTGGCTCTGCTAGCCTTGCCTTCATAATGCAGCACTAAAACTCCATACCTTGACTTGGATTAATTTATTTCAAACTCTGTTGCACATACTGTTCTTGAAAGTGTTGTCAGAAGTAGTCTGAGGGATATTCCATAGAGATTTTAAAGAATACTGCTGCTGAAAAAGGTTCCCCTCTATAAGGAATCTCTTTGTAGACATTATGTTATTACCTGGCACCAAAGGGAATTAAACTAACAATCGTGTTGTGTGGCTCTGTGAAGGGTGCATCTCCATCAATGAGTCTGTTTGGCTCTATGTCTTTGGAATGTGAACAGGCATCTATTTTCAAAACTCCAATGACTGTTATTTAAACCAGTTCCTCTACTTCACTGCCACCCATGTTCTTAGTGCCATTAATGTAATTGCACTACGTCTCAAAAGGCTTTTGGTTTGATTTGGCCAACAGGATGGTATACTCTTGAGAAGAGTCATTATATAGCCCAGCTTCTGAAAATGATACACTATCTGATTAGATATTGTCACCATGGATTTAGGTCTGCAGCACTCCATCTCTCACCCCAGCCATGGCCCACCTGTTGGGTTGCGCGTGGCTGGGGGTCCATGTCTGCCTTCATCCCTGTCATTGTCTGGCGTCTGGACACACTGCAGGTGGTCTGAAGGAGTACAGTGGTGATGTCCTCTGCTGTGCCGTGGTATGATATTTGGGTAGCCCGTCAAATGCTCTCATGTGCTCAACTGCTGATTAGTCTTGAAAATGACAGGTCAGAATGTTGTGTGTATGTGTTATATCTGCCCACGCTATATTCCCGCCCGTAACCCTAATATTATAGACTGTCTGACTCGATAGCTAACCCCACCTGGCCTAAACAAAGGTGGTGTAATGCCACATTGTTTTCGTTCTATGTCTAAAATCCTGTTAGCCTTCTATACAGCAGGTCTTAACTGCTTTTTCATGTCCATTGCTCACCTGCGAGCTGGCTCTTTGAAACACCGCCCCTGTCAACTAAGGACAAAACACACCCAGTGGGAGTGTTGCAGCAATACTTAATTCTGCTTTGAAGGCGATTCTGTTACCGGGCATGTGGTATTATTTATAGAGTAACACGGCAGCTAAACATACACTTTAGATCCCCCCCACTCATCTTCTGAACCTTTTTAGGTTTTTGTGGCAATTGATAAAAGAGCTCTTACATACGCAAATGTTCCCAGTTCCGCAGCGAACCATGCTTCTCCGACCTCTGGCATTATTTTCCTTCCTAAATCCCACTATTAACACGGCCATGGTCACACAAGAAAGGCCTGTTTTTGTTTTTTTTTCTTTGCTCTGAGCACGATTAATGTAACTTTACAGTCATTCATTGATGTAGAAGGTAGTCACCACTGCCCCTTTCCCAGTCATTTTCCACCCTCACATTTATGGCAACTCGGCTTGATGTCTCAGATCTTCAAATCCTCTGGATTAACCATTTCCGCTGTCTGTGTTTGAAGCCAACCCCTCCCTCCCTCCCTCCCTCCCTCCTCTTTGGATGCCTTTATCTGAAACCTGCTTGAAGGGCAGCACCAGAGCATCTCTAGTTTAAGAAGCCCACAGTGTTAATTGCCCTTAACCACTCTAAATTGCATCTTTAGTTCAAATACAACACCATATGATTTGGGGGGGGGGGGGGGATTACAGTTTCTGATTTTTGTAAAGGGAAAATCAAGGAATGTAAATTAAAGTGCAAGCCCCCCATCCCGCCTCATATTATCCTTGAGGAACCACTTCCACTGGAGGCTGAGTTGCTGCTTGTCCCTGACCCCTGACAGATTTTCTGTCGTATGCAGGGGACACATGGTTGACAACTCACTCCTAGGACCAGTTGGGGGGAGCTAACTGCCTTACCTTTCTGCTTGAGGGGACAGCAAGAGGTGAGAGGATATGGAGAAAATGTCAGCGGAGAAAGATTGGTCTCAGGAGGGAGGGGGGCTAAGCTCAGGCAATGGAGGCACGGCTCCAGACTGCAGCTAGTCAGTCGCATTTTGCGGCAAGTGCAACAACATTATTTATTTATAAATAGTCGCACCAGTGCGACTTGTGGGCTTCCGCCTCACAATTGCAGTTTAAAGCGGCACTGTCTGCTCCACACGCTCCACTAGTGTACTCAAACGAACCATTTCAAATGATCGGTCCTCCCTCTCCACAATAGAGCAAGTAGCCTACTTGCAAGCCAACTTTAAATAAAATGTATTTTACAGTTTGAACACAAGCTATGTTCTCCATTAACACTAAAGTCAGTAGTAGTCACACCGACCTACATATACGAACCAAACCAGCGGCTATAGTGGTACTATCGTAAACCGGGCAAGAACCTGCGTTCACATTCTCAGTCACACACCGTAGCGCAAGCGGCTAATCAAAGCCACAATTGGCTAATCAAATGAAAAACGAGTAGCCTACAATGTAGTACATGATGGTTGTAGCAGCAATATTTAATAACCTCTTTTGGTCTTTTGTTTTGTGTTTGACCCTCTGAGTCCTGCAAAAATGAATGTCACTAAAAATAAAGTCTCACAAATTCAGTCGGTTTGTTTACGTAACATAAATAGCTTGTTGCTTGTGGCTAAAGTATGGAAATACGGTAAAATAGAGTTAACAGGCATTTTCTTTTCAGCAGTATTTCAATTGCTGCAGTCTTGCATAAATATTATAAAGTGAGATTTCATAATCGTAGTGCTCGCGTCCCTCTGATGAATACCGGAGCCGTAGATGACATGGCGCTCTGTTGTGAATGTGAATGTACGCATACTGTAATCCAAAGATTACGATCATTATTTTAAAATAATGTGGCTGGAGGAGATGGAGAACCAACTCATGTTGACATGTTGAAAAGCACAAGGGCTAATGCAGTAGGCATACGAGTTGCGGTAGAGAGGGGATGTCTTATGTGTTCGTAATATTGTCATTGCGGCCCGGTCCATTGTAGGAAACTCACCATGCTAATTATAATACAAAAATAAAAACGGGTGCCACCAAATCATGTGCTAGTGTGACCAACCGAGAAGGTTGGTACCACCAGTGCTACCTCCCAGTTAATCTGGAGACCTGAATGGAGGACAGGGTCTGAGAGGAACTCTTTTACCCTGTTCACACTGTCTCCTTGCATCTACCCCAGTGAATAGGACAGCAATTTATGGGTGAATAATTTAGTCCTGTCCTATTATACTGTTTTTTTTTTTTTTTTGTTTTGTTTTCCCACTGACATTCATGGTCTGGTTTGCCAGCCTGATGAACAACCTGCACACAAGAATACATTACATCTTCCTTATTCTGTTTCCTGTCGTAGTGTAATAATAAGTTGGGGAGGATCATTTAAAGTCAGCCCCCTGCTATTAACCCTGCCTGGCTTTATGGTTTACAACACATGTAATAATTAAATAATGAGGTTTGCTGCAATGGCTCTGAAGAAAGCATAAATAGTTGTTAGGTTTATATCTCTGCAGCGGTTACTACAATGTCTACCGACCAGTTTAAAGCTCTAAATAACGCATCGTGCAAATCTACTTTCCAGACTTGCATCACTTTATTTTTAGATAATATACTGTATAGCAGTCATGCTATTCACCCCTCCTCTCCCCCAGCCACGGTCCCTCATACACAGTGATAAGTTGATGCGTTTGTTATCAGATGTCTAGTTTACAGAACATGCTGGCGGGGAGAGAAAGGTAGAATAAAGCTTGCACTGATTGAGGAATGTACAGGTTTTATTGTGGGACTGCTTTTGGAAGCAACTCTAATTTGGAAGGAAAAAATAAGCGGTAGCAGCCTCAGCCTGTGGCCCATGTCCCAGCATGCCACAGTGCCTGCTGCAGGCCACAGATTAAAATAACAAGGTTTTCAACATACTTGTGTCTACAGCTGAAGATCTCATGGATGCAGAAGTCAGATGATGGTGACCTTAAGCAAATGGATTTGCTTCCACTCTAAAACATTTCATTAGAACCTACACGCACTTTAATCATATTTGCTAATGCTTACAAACACAAGCACCGCAAGTTGCACAATAGTAATGTGCTACATATGCTATACATGCCATGGTGTACTACTTGTGGTGCTCGTCTATTCAAGGGATTGTCCTTTTTTCACCCATTTGATTATTAATAAAATGTCCCTGAAATCACTATTTTTTTTTAAATGGACCTCCATTAAAAGGGCAAACTGAGAATGAAAACACTAGTTGTGAGCAGCTAATGGTTTGTGTGGCACTAGGGTTTCCTGTAAAGCTTGTTTTCTTTCTGAGGTTCTGTCATCATGATCTGAAAAGCTTGATGAATGAGCCTGTCCAGATGAAGGAGTGGATTTGTCCACGGGTCACCAGTGCCCACAGCTTCACTACAAACGTGCCAGAGGTGTTGATGGCTCCTGTCATGTTTTTTGAAAGAACAGGGGAGGGCTTTCACATGTTTGACACGCGCCGCCTCCTTCGTCCACTTGTAATTCCCAAGGGAGTCTGCCTCGGGTTCGTCACTGTTAGAGATGTGTTGGAGGCAGCCGCTTTTCAGCCCAACACCCCCGCGGTCTTCACGTGGTCGGACACAGCTTGAGCAGGAGGGTGCAATCTAAACACTTACAATCTCTCCAATGTACACAGTTGAGCACATGCCTCTCTGCGTCGACCGCACCGAGCTGTTGAGAGGCTCTCAGAGTGCATGTCGTGTCACTCACACCCTGCAGTTATTTTCAAATGCCCAATGATGGCGGAAAGGACTGTTTATTTCCCTTTTTTAAACAAGTGTCTTGACCACACACAGCCTGGTTCTGTGCAGTCAGTGCCACTATTCCCACCCTATATAAGGTTGAATAAAGACCTGTCCTGGGACAGGAGTGATGTGGAGTGAGGAGCCCTACTTAGTAAGAATGTTAACTTATCAGGCGGAGACGGGTGAAAGGAATTTGTCCTATTGGCACAATTGATGTGTTTACAGCAGAGTGAAAATAAGCATGCCTGCCAGCATTGCCGGTGTTTAGGTTTCTGGCTAGTTTGGCTACAGTCTAAAGGGTGTGTGTAAAGGGGAGGGGGTGGGGGTTTAAGTGGGCCATAGTGTTTCATTGAGTTCTGTGGTACCAAACCACTTCCTAAAAGGCCAGAGTTTTGAAATCCTTGCATAGCCTTTAAGTTAAAAATGATTTGAATGATTCCGCTGAAGGAATTGACCACAAGTCAAAGTCCAAATGTCTCAGATTCCATTCTGACCTTTAACAGAAAGTTGTGGATTTCCTTTTTTTCCCCCACGATAGCTGAAGATTTAGGCTCTCAAGACCTTCAGCTGTCGTGAGAGGAAAATAAAAGGTTATATTTGATCATAGACTGTAGAGTAAAATATACATACAGTGATGTCCTTTCTGCTCTCATTCACCCCACCATTAGCCAAGTTATTCAGGGATGTTACCTGGTTGCTCCCTTAACAGTAGAGGCACTGTTTTCTAATCACCAACCTGCTGCAGTGACCTTTGATACGTTTGGTCTTCACTACCACATTCAGGATTTGGATCCCTAACCTCTGCAGAGTTGGGTTATGACATTTTCTTAATATGTGCTTTACCAAAACCCTTTTCCAATTTTGAGTCTCATACATCCCTAAAAATATGAAATAATATTGTTTGTAAACTAAAGCCAGCATATGAGAATACATTTCCCTATATTCTCTCCTCTGCCAGTTTCATCCTCTTCCAGTGCGATTCTCTCCGCGTTTAGTCCAGGTAGCCAGCCTACCTTGTGCCCATCATGTGCCCTGCGCAGAGCATCCTTGTGTCTCATGCACACCATCCCAGCCACCAGTACTGATTATCAGCAGGGCAGAGGTGCTGCCGCTCCACTCAGCATTAATTGGCTGATTAACATGAGGACAGTTTAGCACTTCACTGTCCCACGCTCAACCCATTAATCAGGAGACGGACTGTGCCAGCTGATCTGCTGCCAGCAGCCCAGCTCTAAGCAGTCCACTCTATAGGAGGAGGGGGGTGGCCCAGTGCACAGAGGCACAAACGGAGATGTGACTAGGCCTGTAAGAAAATACCGATACACCAGAGTATCGCAATATTACGTTGCGTGATACTGTATTGGTTTTCTAAAACTTGTTTTTCTAAATTTTCTAAAAATTAGATTGTAAATGGGACCATGGACAAAATACAAAAGAGAGGTAAGATGCTTGTTACCAGATTTAGCTTTACATTAGTGTTTATTTTTTACAGTGGCGCCACACATTAGCCATTGCTATGACAGTTTTCCACAAATTAGAAACTGCAATATATCACCTTGCTTACAGTATCGCAATATAACAAATTGTAGCCCGCGACAAGGATTTGTCAGCTGCTTGGATGGGCTGCATCTGTTTTTTGGGAATGAATAGCATGGGATGCATAGCCACGAGGACCTCTTAAAGAAAGCTCCACAGCTGTGCACTGATGTGAAGGTCAAGGACTTACTTATTCCTATCAATAACTTTTTGTTTTTTTGCTTAAAGTATCGATTATTTCTCGTAGATTGCTTTACGAGAACCTCTAGAATACCCCATGTCGCCATGTCCTAACAAGTGATTCTCCGTCCTTCCACACATCACTGGATCACAGAGGCCAGTCTCAAAACTCCGGAAACATCTGCCAGCTGTCCGCAATCCGCATTCCACTCAGACGCCTGTCTACCATTTTATCTCCCACCACCGGCTGTCAATAGTGTGAAGTAAATATTGTCCTTTTTTTTTTCTGTCAGGCGACAGGGATGAAGTGAGGAAGACGCGTTCAACACCTCACGGATTACAGCTAAATCCGGTTGCCACATGAGAACCGGTTGTTAAATTCTGCGACAATAAGGAGCTGTCCACGGAAGTTTCAATAATATACTTTTAACACCACCTCAGATGATTTCTCCCTTCGCGGGCAATGTTGAGGCTGGCATCACTCCATCATCTATGTTGTGCCTAAGTGTGATTGTGTGAGCTTGCAGCCAGGCGATGCGAGCTCTGTCCAAATGTCAGCGTGCCAGGATGCTGCTCCAGGAGCCCTGGAGTGTTTCATATCGTGCCACACACTGCATTCCCCTCCTTCCATCAGACCCTGCTCTTTCACATCCCTAATTCTGTTCTATCTCCCTGTATCGGTCCATTCTGTCCCGTCTCTCTTTCTCCTCGTCCCCCTTCATACTCAACACCTCGCCGTTGTCTTTGTTACCACGCTGCTGATTCGTTAGTTTAATAAATGCTTTGGTATGCTCGGGTAAGCGGGTCCTTCAAGCCAATTGCGCTACACCGCAACATTGCAGGCATTGCTGTACACTAGTGACTTGTGAGGCGCCACTGCCTTTCTGTGACGGGGGCACAACAGCTTAGTTTCACAGCAGAAGCCCTCTGAAAATAGCCTTGAGCTGTCCCACCAGTGGTTTTTGTGCCGTGACCAGCCCAGTTGCATGTTTAGCCTATTACTACTGTCTTTTTCCTTTTTGTTCTTCAAAGCTTCTTGTGTTTTTTTTGCCAGAGCCATTGAATTTACTTTCTTGGAAAGCTTAATCTATGTAAATCTTTTGGTTGTTTGTCTTTGCCAAGTGCTTGATCTGTGAGACTTCAGTCAACTTTTGAAAGGGCTTTTTGAGGCCTCTAGTGTTTTTCTCAAGTAGACCTTGCTATCGCGTGCGTTGCGGGGCCGCCTATTGCTGAAGATATTTGAACGTGCCATTCCGATCCAGTGTGCAAACAGGTGACATTCTGACAAGTGATGACTTGGTCTTTTTCTTTTTTGTGTGAGGGGCTTAGCTGGTGCACCTGGATGTTCCTCTGCAGAGTGAGCAGGACGTTGTGTACAGGCCAGCTGATGTTCCTGCGAGCCAATGCAGTCAAGCTGCTCAGCTGTTTGTGCGCTTGGCTATAGGCACACACTTGCTGCTTAAGTAAACACGGTAAATGGCGGGTGTATAGTTACCATATTCCTCTTCCCTGGCTGTATCTGCCTACCTGCTCTATGGTTTGTACTAGGCAGCCTGAAGGTGTTTGTTGCGTGGGGCTGGTTGGGTAACCACTCTAGCATCTGGTTGCACAATGAAACGAGGTTGAGGATATTTAATACTGTATGGAAAAAAAACAAGAAGGGGGCAGTTATTTGTGAGCATATATGCTTGAGTGGGTCATGTCCTACTCCTTGATCAGGGTTGAACAGGCCAGCTACTTACATACGCACACTAACCAGACTTTGTGCTATCGGCAGTTAAGTTCAAATGGCATTTGCGTTCAGTATTCAAGGGCAATGTGTTTTAGCATTGGTATGAATTATACGAGGACACAAAAATCCTGTTGATCGCGTAGGGCTTCCGTGCGGGAACAGGAAATGGCCGCCTGCAGCCTGTTATCAATTTGAGCGCTGGTGGTTGGTTGGTTGGATCACGTCTTTGATACCCCTGAGGATCTGGTAGCTGTATAGTGCCCCCCCCCCCCCACCTCTGCCTCTTGCTTTGGTCTTTCCTCTATTTTCCATCCTATCATCTGGCAGATAATTGTCCCTGCAGTTATGTTTTGTGTGTGTGTGTGTTTATAATTTAAAGCAGAAGCCGCCCTCTCCATAACTTCCGGTCTAGTCCCCTATCCTCAACTCCTGTATAGATGTTTCAACAAAGAGCTTAAGGCTGGTTGGGTCATTAGACATTATTGTCTCATAGTTTATGAAGCATCGTGCCTTCTTAAATTGGATGAAGCTACGATCGTGCCCTTGATGATAATTTCATAGTAAATTTGGAATAACCTGAAGAAAGTTTATGTGGCCGCTGTGGCTCATTGGCCCGTGGGGGGGGGGGGGGGGGGGGGGGGGGGGGGGGGGGGGGGGGGGGGGGGGGGGGGGGGGGGGGGG
>JAODUK010031801.1:0-22667 GCA_027564635.1 Typhlichthys eigenmanni
GGCTTCTGAGGGAGCAGCCTATGTCGTTGAAGGGGGTGGGGTTTCTGAGGGAGCAGCGTATGTCAAAGAAGGGGGTGGGGCTTCTGAGGGAGCAGCCTATGGCATTGAAGGGGGCGGTGCTTCTGAGGGAGCAGCCTATGTCGTAGAAGGGGGTGGGGCTTCTGAGGGAGCATCCTATGGCATTGAAATGGGCGGGGCTTCTGAGGGAGCAGCCTATGGCATTGAAGGGGGTGGGGCTTCTGAGGGAGCAGCCTATGGCATTGAAGGGGGCGGTGCTTCTGAGGGAGCAGCCTATGGCGTTGAAGGGGGTGGTGCTTCTGAGGGAGCAGCCTATGGCGTTGAAGGGGGCGGGGCTTCTGAGGGAGCAGACTATGGCCTTGAAGGGGGCGGGGTTTCTGTTTTAATCCAGTTCAAATATCAACAATCCCTGACTCCATCTTTTATATAATTACTGCAGTAGCTTCATTGCTACATATGAATAACATCTAAATATTATCTCATCTATGTAGATGAGCTTGCTGATGTATGTAAACAAAATGACAATGATTTATTTCTAATATAAACTAAATTCCTCCCACCCTCAAATAGGAGAATGTTGTGGTTGTTCTATGATAGAAGCTCCTATGGAGGAGGGTGTGCTGCTGTCTGCATGCTACGAGAGGCGTCTCCGTGGAAACCCTCGTTAGGGAGCGAGTCTCGTTTATCTGTAATGAAAGGCATACTGTGTCGCCATGGGATACAGGACGACCACTGTGATTGGCTGGTCTCATGAGCGCCATATAAAGGATTGGAGCGTGTTTCCCATGATCACGCTGTTCCACGGGGGGAGATACACCAGGGAGGAGGCACCGTGACACGCAGAAATATGAAACACGTTTAACAAGACGGTCAGAAGAAGAGAGGACAATAACAAGCGTATTCACGTGTTATGTTAAATGCGCACACATATTATGTGTTATGTGTTATGCACACACATCACATGGAAACATACCACCTGGCCTATGGAGCTAAATAGTTACATATTAACGTGTACCGTAGTGTTGCAGAGCAGAGTCTGGGACGGCTGCGTCAAGACACGCTTACGTGACAGGAGAGGTATTTTGATTGGCATGCACAACAACCAACTTAATGACAAAGTCCAACTTTACTTTTATACCGAGGAATTAGTTGAGAAGCGTACCAACATGACTCTGGTGTTGTTCTGTTAGATTGGTAGGCTGCTGTTGAGACCAGTAAGTGACGCACTAGCAACGCTGTGAGTGACAATGCTAACAGCCAATAAAAATCAACGTCCTAACTTCCGATCAAAAGTCAGTCGAGCGTGTCTGTTTCAGACGTTATGTGCCGTGGTGCTGATGAATGTGCCCCCCCCCCCCTCAGATGGAGAGTAAAGCAGGGAAGGAGACAGCACCAGGTCTGCTCTCCAGTGATGCGCTTGAGCCTCCAGACCTGAAGGTGGCGCTCAAGAGGGAGCGAGAGGAGCACCAACACCTCCTGGCAGAGTCTTATGCAGCTGTGATGGACCTCACCAAGCAGGTGTGTGTGGGAGGGTGTGGTGGGGGGGAGGGGCAAGGCCAAAGATGTTCTAATGATACAAAGATGGAGCACTGCAATGCATTTCTCAGTCCATCACCATGGTAACGTTGTTCCTCTCGCCATGTGACCCGCCTGTGGACCAATCAGCTGCAGCTCAGCGAGCAGAACTGGGGCCGGGAGAAGATTGAGCTACTGGAGAGAGTAGGCCAGGAGGGGGCGCTGTGGGGGCAGAAGGTGTGTGCGTGTGTGTGCGTGTGCGTGTGTGTGTGTGTGTGTGTGTGTGTGTGAAAGAATTTAGTAAAAGTACTGTTACCTTTAAGTAATAATGACTTGAGTAGTCATCCAAATAATGACTTGAGTAAGAGTAAAAAAGTAACTAGTGAAAAGTCTACTCAAGTACAGAGTAACTTTTCCATGATACTTTTTTCGTCTTCATTTTAAATAAGCAGAGCGTGAATTTAAATATAGGACCATATATTGCCCCATAGGACTATATTTTAACGGTCATATAACGGTCACCCCAGTGATCTACTGTGAATACTGGAAGAGCAGTGTGATATCGGTCGCATTGTTCTATGTCCGATTGATGTAGCGAGTAACGACTGGAATATAGTCGGATGTAGCGGAGTCAAAGTAAAAGAAAATATACTTAGGTAAAAGGTAAAAGTATGTTTCATTCAAACTACTCTTAGAAGTACAATTTATAATTTGTGTACGCCTGTGTGTGTCTGTGTCTGCGTGTGCGTGTGTGTGTGTGTGTGTGTGTGTGTGTGTCCTTCAGACCAGAGCAGACCACACGTCTCCTGAGGGAAAGATGTTGGATGTTGCTAACGGGACCACATCACCACGGTAACCCACAAGAGACACAAGAGATGTGATGATTCAGGCTGACTGATGTCACCACATCGGCTCAACACTTTAAACAGGCTGTAATACTGTAAACACAGGCTGTAATACTGTAAATATAGGCTGTAATACTGTAAACACAGCTTGTAATACTGTAAACAGCCTGTAATACTATAAACCCAGGCTGTAATACTGTTAACACAGCTTGTAATACTGTAAACATCCTGTAATACTGTAAACACAGGCTGTAATACTGTAAACAGTCTGTAATACTGTAAACACAGGCTGTAATACTGTTAACACAGCTTGTAATACTGTAAACCCAGGCTGTAATACTGTTAACACAGCTTATAATACTGTACACAGGCTGTAATACTGTAATCACAGCCTGTAATACTGTAAACAGGCTGTAATACTGTAAACACAGGCTGTAATACTGTAAACAGGCTGTAATAGTGTAAACAGCGTGTAATACTTATCCTATAGTGCTTTGTTTTACTATATACACCCAAGTTTCAGGATGAATACAGGTTTATATTACTGTTAGTGTGAAGGAAGCATACTGTGATCTCATCTTATATTGTAATGGAGCCCAGAGGAACGTAGGAATTGATGGATCTGATAACTTGGACCTTTAACTTCTATACTGTAATAGTTAATATATATAATGTATATTATTACAGATAAAGATCAGACCTATTAGATAAAACATTAATCTCTTACAGATAAAACATAGTAGCCTATAGATAAAACGCATTAACCTCCTATAGATATAATGTATACATATTGTATTTCTGGAGGGAAGATGGTGGATCTATTGTGTCACAGTTGATTCTATTCTATTTTAGGAGCAAGTCCACGTCAGAACTGGACATGTCAGACGTCAACGGAACACTGAGCCAGGAAGAGAAGGACCTTTTGGCCATCCTACCGCCTCTCCTGATTGGCCCAGAGCTAAGTGACCTCACCAGGAAGAATTGGATCTACCTGGCCAATGAGGTGCTTTGATTGACACGCTTGTGCAGCTTTGTGGAATTATAAAACAGTGTTTAAACATTTTAAAGGAAGTGCTACCACTTCTTGAACATTATAGCTATAATTTGAATGTAATCATTTTACTGCAGTGTGTTTCCAGTGAACAGTCAGCTGGACAGTTAGCTAGTCTGTTAACTAGTCTGTTAGCTGATATGTTCGCTGATATGTTAGCTCAACAGTTAGCTGGTCTGTTAGCTGATCAATTAGCTCAACAGTTAGCTAGTCTAGTCTGTTAGGTTAAAAGTTATCTTGACAGTTAGCCGGTCAGCTCGCTGACATTGTTAGGTGAGGGAGTGGGCCGGTGTGACCTGTGTGTGTGACCTTTGTGTGACCCACGTGTGACCCGGCACAGGACACGCCAGAGGTGGCAGGCAGCTGCAACAAGACCTGGGACGGTCCCAGCCGGCCCCGCGGCCCGGAGCCGGACCGCTGCGTCCGCCGGAGCCGCACCGCCCCGGACCGCACGGGAATCCGGCTCTACTACAGCCCACCCACGGTGCGCCGCGCAGACCACCAGGGGCATACCCAGGGGGGTGCAGGAGACAGTGGGCTGGGGGAGCACCGTCCTGCCTCCCCCACCTCCCCCCTCTCACCCCTCTCTCCCTGCTCCTCGTACCAGCAGTGGCTGAGCTCGCTGTCCCCGCAGCACCGAGAGCTGCTGGAGGCCAGGCCGTGCGGCGGCCTTGTTGCTAACGGCGGCGCCGGCCTCGCAGCAGACGGTCTGCGGGGGCTGGCCATGACGGAGATCTCGGCCAATCTCAGCGACGACATGAAGGAGATGACCAACTGTGTCCGGCAGGCCATCCGCTCCTCCTCGCTGGAGAGGAAGACCTGCAAGGAGCCCGGAGGCCAGGTGAGGCCTTTGGTTCCTCCCTCACTACTCCCCTCCTCCTCTCCTCCTCTCCTCCTCTCCCCTCCTCCTCCCCTCCTCTCCTCCTCTCCTCCTCCCCTCCTCCTCTCCCCTCCCCTCCCCTCCATATCAGCATATTGCGTGTATTATTTAAGCATCTGTCTCTGAACCTCTTCCCCCTGCCTGTCCTCCTCCTACAAGGGTGTCGGCATGGCGACCCGCTCCACACAGACCGCCGCCCAGGGCGTGAGCGTGGGGCTGCAGACGGACGTGCCGCCGGGCCCCCGGGGTGCGGGCCAGCACCCGAAGGCAGCGGCATCCTCGCTGGCGGTGGCCCGCGCCCGGCACATCTCCTCCTCGCTGGACAAGGTGCACGGACGCATCGACCGGCCCTGCTGCTCCCCCAAGTACGGCTCGCCCAAGCTGCAGCGCAGGGTGTCCTCAGGTGAGCTAACACGCTAGCTCAACACATGGCACATATGTAGCAGCTAACACGCTAGCTAAACACATGGCACGCATGTAGCAGCTAACACACTAGCTCACCACATAGTGCTGCAGCTAACATGCTAGCTAAACACATGGCACGCATGTAGCAGCTAACACACTAGCTCACCACATGGTGCTGCAGCTAATACGCTAGCTAAACACATGGCATGCATGTAGCAGCTAACACGCTAGGTCAACACATGGTACTGCAGCTAACACGCTAGCTCACCACATGGTGTAGCAGCTAACACGCTAGGTCACCACATGGTACTGCAGCTAACATGCTAGCTAAACACATGGCACTCATGTAGCAGCTAACACGCTAGGTCAACACATGGTACTGCAGCTAACACGCTAGCTAAACACATGGCACGCATGTAGCAGCTAACACACTAGCTTACCACATGGTACTCACGTAGCAGTGGCTAACACGCTAGCTAAACACATGGTGCGCACAGAGCAGCAGCTAACATTTATGAACCTTATTTTGGGGCAGTCAACAAACTTTTTCAGTGTTCATTTTTTTAAAATCAGATTAGCCTGGTGATTGTATACATGTAATGCGTATGTTTTGGTGACTATTAAAAGTGCATTTATGGCTTAAAGCCTTATCAGGACATTGACCATACCAAGATGGCTGCCGAGTGGTCACGCTTTCCTATAAGGACCCTGTTTGCACCCACAGGCTCCACCTCCAGGCTGGATGCACGGGAGCGCAGTCTGTGGAGCCTCCAGCAGAGGGCGCTGGGTGGCGGCGGCTCGGCCTGGGCTCGCTCCACCACCACCAGGGACAGCCCTGTGCTCAGCGGGCTCAACGACGGCCTGTCCAGCCTCTTCAGCGTGGTGGAGCATCACGGCAGCATGGAGGCCCTCTGGGGTGAGCCTCAACGCTGTTACAGCTGCTGTACACTCAGGTCAGGTAGGTAGCACCCGCTCCTCTGCAGGGTGCCCACAGTGAGTAGTAGTACAGTTACAGTATAGACCTACAGTGATACAGGTACAGTGTATAGACCCACAGTGATACAGTTACAGTGTATAGACCCACAGTGACACAGGTACAGTGTATAGACCTACAGTGATACAGTTACAGTGTATAGACCTACAGTGATACAGGTACAGTGTATAGACCCACAGTGATACAGGTACAGTGTATAGACCTACAGTGATACAGTTACAGTGTATAGACCCACAGTGACACAGTTACAGTGTATAGACCTACAGTGATACAGTTACAGTGTATAGACCCACAGTGATACAGTTACAATAAGACCCACTGTGATACAGTTACAGTATTAAGACCCACAGTGATACAGGTACAGTGTATAGACCCACAGTGAGTACAGGTACAGTAGTCTACTTTTTTTCTAAAGTTACTCCCACTTGGTAGTAGTTCAGAGGGTTACATTTATCCAACTGCAGGAGACTAAATAGAAATAAATTACGTTCTGGACTATTAATAGATTGCTTAATTTTCGCTGTGCCGTGGTCTAGTAGGCTAAACGAGTTTCCAGTATTTAGTCTTCATGCTCAAGGGAGAAATCGTTTTATTTCAGCACGTTGCACATCTGTCTATCAGGGGAGCTCAAGCTCGACAAAACTGTGTCAGGTGTTCGTGTAAAACACTACGTAGGGCCTAATATGCATGGGAAAAAAACGGTTAAATAATAACGATAATACAGTGTCTATTGAGTCAACCTAAATCACTGCATGGAAAATAATTATTTCTCTGTGACAGCCCTAATTGTAATGGTTATAACTATGTAATAACAGTTATAACTATATGGTTATAACTATGTAATAACATGGTTATAACTATGTAATAACCGTTATAACTATATGGTTATAACTATGTAATAACATGGTTATAACTATGTAATAACATGGTTATAACCTGTTATGTTCAAAGTGGTAATTATCTTGAAGTGACCCCTGACCTTCCTCCCCCCCCCTTCCCCTACAGGAGCAACCCCCCCCGCCCGGCCCCAGCCAGGAGAGCGTGTGCAGCGGGACCCCCTGGGCGGTCTGGGGCCCCCCAGCGGTGCCGACGAGCCCAAGCCCGAGGGCGTGGCTGGGCTGGGGGCGGGGCCAGACAGCGTGACCAGGATCGTCAACAAGAGGTTCATGAGACATGCGGCCAGAGAGGAGACCGTGGCGGCACCAGGGGGCGCCACACTGGAGGTGAAGCACGCATACAGCATGACCGTGTTAGAAATGTGCACCTGTTCACTTTACGGTGAAGGGAATCAGCCATTTTGGAGTGTCATTCGAAAACACAACTCAAATTTTAATTCACTAAATAGTGCACTAGAAAATAGTCACGAGGCACTCCAAGTGTAGTGTCATAGGGTACAGAGGATGTATACCATAATGCATTGTGACGTGCTGTCAAAGCGCTGACAGAAGAAGAAGCCATTAGATTTCTGCCCTAGTACAGCCCTAGTAAAGATGTATTGCACGAGATACGCCCACTTTATGCACATTTGTATTCATTTAAAAAAATAAAATAAATACAAATCTTTGACGACACCTAGGCAATCTCTGGATGTTTTATGTAGGCCTATCGTCTACGGAACCATTCCTCATCCTAAATAATGCGAAAACCCAGAGTAACATGGGCAACATTGTTCCTGTTTCTTTAACTAAATTAGCTCATACTGTTTAGCATACACTTTTCAATGTAGCCTACAGAAGTCATTTTAATTCATGTGAGCATTGCTATTGATTTATGTTCTCTCGCAAACACAAGGCGCTACTATTCTCTGCTACTGTCCAGGCGATCATTGTAACTGAGAAATTGTTCTTAACTTATCTGCCTGGTAAAACAAAGGTAATATACATATGAATACTGCACGGTAGATATGTAACCTAATTAATTTGAGAGTACCTGCTGGACATAAGCATCTCTGCATGTCTCATATAATGTACAGGCTTGTCCTCTGCATATGAGACGTTTTAGTGTGAACTGTGAGGAATAGCCTATAGTCTACACCAGGACTATTCAACTCCAGTCCTGGAGGGCCGCACCCTGCATGTTTTAGATCTCACCCTGCTCCAACACCTGGTTCTAATGAACGGGTCGTTATCAGGCTTCTAACAACCTTGAATCAGGTGTGTTGGAGCAGGGAGAGATCTAAAACATGCAGGGCAGTGGCTCTCCAGGACCGGAGTTGGACAGCCCTGCTACACTAAGAGTGTTGTTTAATAGGCTACTAAAGCCTGGTTTCCACCGAGTGCGTCTCTCCATCACGTCAGCGATCCGTTTTTGCGATCCGTCATCTGTACTGCATGCTGCCCCACCAGCAGCGTGTCAGAAGCGGAACGTCCTATTGTGTTTTCGCTGAGTTTCCATAGCAACAACAAACAACAACAAACTAAACCGAAATGAAGCGAAATGGTCGCTTTCAGAAGCATCTCGGTCAAAAAATAGAACTGCCGCCTATTGCTGGCGGAGCCGAGCAGATAGCTGTTTCTGAGCCGCTCCTGGGCCGCTCCTGGGACACTTTAGGGGTTCACTTTCAGTGAAAAAAGCTTGGTGAATTATCAATACGAGCTAACAATGAAAGTGATATCGCTGCTTTATAAAACAAATGGTTATGTGAATGTAGGCTATTTATTGACTGCTTTGCATGGATGATGTAAATTTACATTACCCATTAAATAAATGTTTTGAATAGTAGTATCTAAATGGCATATTTAGACGTTTTTTTTCATGCAACAGAGATTCAGTAATATGAATATCGACACATACACTATGTAATAGGTAAGAAATAGTCAATATGTCTCTGAAATGTATTATTATTCCCTAAATAGTGTTTTTAGTGAATACTATTTTAAAAGAGGGTTAGTCATTCTCCAGAACACTTTAAACTATTTTGAGCTCAAATCAAAACAATATTCCTCTGCTGCACCGCTTCGCATGTTGAAATGCATTGTGGGGTTCCCCACTTTGTTTGTGTTCATGTTTACGGAGCCAGGGCATTACATATAATATTAATATAATAATAATAATAATAATAATAATAATATAATATTATTGTGGAAGTACCAGATTATAGAGAACGATACGATAGCGAGGAGATATTTGTTGAATTATTATCTTAGAATCAACTTGCAGTAGCTAACGACACCTTTAGCACATAGCAAGGCTAAAGCCTGTTTATAACCCTCCCCTCTCATTTCCCAGGATGCATCTTGTGACTGCTCTGCCCAGTCGCTCACTCCCTGCTTCGCCCGCCAATCAAGGTCCACCATCCGCCACTGCAAGCACCGCCCACAAGACTCTCTTTCAGCCAATGAGGAGAGGGCAGATTCCTGTAATGAGTGACATCACTTCCATGCAAATACAAGCCAACACACACACACTAAACACTAATGTAACATTACTGCCATGACAACACACATAGTATGTATACTGCCTCACACACACACACACAGCGCTACACATGAACAGCACCAGCCCTCATGTCTAACGATACCTGGCAGCCAATCAGCAGAGAGGAAAGTGACTTGGGGCGTCATGGTCGCCTAGCTGCGTTTACATGGACCATTTTAATCCAATCGGAATCGTGTTAAAAGCCCAACCCGATAGAAACCTAATTCCGAAGCAGAGGGGTAGTATAACCCGTTCCATAACCCGATTGAAAGAAGAACTCTACCATGTAAATGGTTAAACCTGATTACTTTGGTTTCAGAACGTTCTGAATGGGAGTTATTACGGTGACTTCACCTGGAGCCGTACGTCTCTCCACCAGTCACACAAATAGCGTCACTCTCCCGACAACGTGCCTACAACTAGTGTAGCCAGCTTTAGCCTTTTTGCTAGCGGGACACGTTACGATACCGAGCCTAATGTGTGAATGTTTAACATCTATTCCGATACATTGCGATGGCGCATGTAAACACCAGATGACATTGTAATCTGAACAGGTAACCCGAAATGTTCAACTGGATAGGTTCCATCTGAAAAGACAAATAAGTGTCCATGTAAACCCAGCTAGAACAGAGCGGTTCACATCAAACTGTTCCCTTAGATTGTAGGCTTGAACTCTCGTTCGATACGTACCGGGAATTATGGGTAAACCCTGAGTCATCGCCAGGAGCAACAGAGTCTTCTAACTGCAACGGTTTCTACTTTTCCTTTGGGGTCACAAATGGAAACACACAGGAACTGTTGAACTACACTTCCCAGCATGTGGACTACACACACCAATGGAAGCTACACAGGACACAGATAGGAGACAATGCCCTCTTTCACCATGGTAACAGTACAAGCAGCCAAATAGCTCTGTGTCTCTTTAACACCACCTGTGGACATAGCTGGGTACTGCAGCCCTGTTTGTCTACAGCCTACAGACACTGGCGTGGCCTAGGTCTCTGCTGTGGCTCTGTGAAGGACAGGGTTGTGTTCTCTGATGATTTTCAGGTTATTAGTGCTAGCGATGGTATTGTGAGCACGTTTTTAACTCCTGTGTGTGTGTGTGCGTGTGTGATTGTGTGTGTGTGTGTGTGTGAGTGTATCTCATCCTAGCGTTCTGGAATGTTTTGATTGGTCTGTTGTGCACAGTGTGCTGGTGCTGTACTGCCCTCTACTGTCCTGTATATGAAGTTAATCTCCTCACCAGCCAGAACATCTGTGTTGTCAGTCTGTCCGCAGCTTTCCTCCATTTGTCTCCTCACCTGCTACATGACAGCTGCTGAAGCGTGTGCTGCTACCTCCAGACAGTAGGTGGCGGTAATGCTTGGCATCGCACCACCAATGAAGCAACAATTTCACCAAAACATTCACAGAAAACCATCCATCTGCATATTTAAGATGACAGACCTGTTGGTACTGCAAAGGATGCTTTAAAACGGAACATTTTAATTCTCGTCATTCCTCCGCTGGACTTGCCCATCATCATGCAGGCACCATGGCGACACCGGTGAGGCTGTACAAGTGCCTGTCTGACTCTTCTGGGATCGGATCGCACCAAAACAAACCCCAGCAGGCCTTTATTTAATAATGAATATTGTTTTCTTTTGTTTACACACTTTTCTTTAGAGCTGTCAGTATAATATATATACAGTATATACTGTGTCAAGGGTCGATTTATTTCTGAAAAGTAAATTATTTTGTTTCAGGGTTTTTTTCTTTTATAGAGATGTGATGTTTTTTTGCTGATGTATAATCTATTATGTTGTCCTCTGGAGTCATGGTGCTAGTTAGATGGTGAGATCATCCTCTGCCATGTCTGTGAGACCTCTCTCTCTCTCTCTGTGTCTCTCTCTCTTCCCCCCCAGTGGTACAGAAGTGTATAACAGGGGCACTACAGCAGTTGTAAAAATCAATACATTTCAAAATGTGTTGAGAAAACAAAACCTCCTATATCATGTACTTAACACAAGCCTGCAAGGACTTTCCTATGCACATGAAATGGTCTTGAAGTTTAATCTTGAAGCTGTAGGCTAATGAAATAATCCTATTCTTTTTTCCCCCTTAAATAATATATACTTGGCGATGGTACTTTATAACAGTATGCTGTAGTTTGGCTCTTTTGCTGACCAAGAACCCTTCTAACGTCATTCCAGTTATGTTTAGGAATAGGACACATTAGCCTTTCAGAATCTAGTTGATCTCAAATATCAATGAAAATAAAATGAACATCTGCATTTTAATGAAGATTAAAATAAGAGACTCCTAGGATACATTTCCTACAGGTTTCAATAAGATAATTAAAAAAAGATCCATATGCGTCTTTGCCCACGCTCTACCTCCTGAACTGTTTAAGCACGCTCAACATGTATTTCTACTGTGTGTATGTTCGATGTAAGAATGTCTTCTGCATGTTAATAGGTTCAGATCAGGGCTAGTCCAGCTGTTAAGGAGCTTCTCCAGTGCCTTTCCTCTACAAAGATGTCGTGGTGTAAAGTGTTTATTGCTCACTAACTACTTTTAGGTGTCATCATTCCAGCTTTCAGAAGTTTCAAAAGGTAACTGAAAGCGAACCAAAGTTTGATTAGTGAAGGTTAAGTCCGCTCATTTCCATTTAAACGTCAAAGCCAACAAAACCTCTATAACTAGAATTTTTGTGATCTACTGTACATGAAAATATCTAGCGGCGTTAATATTGTAATTTATGGCCAGTAAATTTGGTTTTTAAAAAGCAATGTCCCTGTCAACATTACCCTTATAGATGTACTACAGTCAAACGACAATAGAAAAGGGAATAGTGTTTCATGTAAACGTTTTTTAAAATATACTGTCTACAGACTGACTTACGTTTTGGACCGATGAGCCTTTCAAACTCATGAACATAAACACGTAGTGTGGTCTCGGTGATAATTACATACAATATCTGTCACTCTTACTCGAAGAAGTCTTCATCAGCCACAGTTTAACCAACAGCCTAGGTCAAAGGTCAGTCCTTGCCCTGCCTCTACAGCCATTCCAACCCTCTTGTCAGGTGTTACATTTGCTCTTGCTCCTCCCCCTCAGGTAAGGAGTAGAAGGCTTTATAGCCAATGACATAAGGTTTACAGGTCACAGCACTGTCAGCCAATGACATAGGAGTTCTTGCAAGTTACTAATGGCACAAAAGCCACTACGTCTGATCTGATTGGTTCCTGTATGTTAGCAAAACATGTTTAGCGTTAGTAAGTAAATACACTATGCTCATATCTTTGCTGTTAGAGTGTTTTTAAATGTCCAACTTATTCATGTTGAATTATCACAACATCCTAGCAATATAAATTTAGGACTTTGTAGCAATTTGTGTTAGCTGAATATTAACTAAAAACTGCCTGTACATTCGCGTTAATACATTTGTCTTTTTTAACCGCGCCTCTATCTTTAAATGGGAATGCAGTGCACACATTGACAGTGTCGAGAAATACATGCTCTTGTAGCTTGAAAATGTAGAAGCAGAACATTTGTATTTTTTATTCCCCGATCCTCAGAATAGCTGAATGTCAGCAGCTGACCCAAAGCAGGTCACAAGCATGTAGTGGTCTCCCTTTATAAGCGACAGTCAGCGTGTCCTCTGTACATAGAAGCATTTGACAGTGAAGAGTAACTGAATACAAAATAAAAAGTGGAGGGAAAATTGTAGCATTTGATGGGAGGTGAATTTTTACACAGGTCGGGATGGGTGGGGTGTTATGGTTCCTTTTACAACCGCATAGCGGGTACAGGACATATTATCTTGGCCTCCTGTTTGTCATAGAATTCACAAATAAATGTTTGTTGAAAATAATATAGTGTTGTGTGGGTTCAATTTCACTACTGTTGAAATCCGTTCATATCTGACAGAATGCTGACAGCCTAGTTCACATATCTATAGACATTCCTCTGAGCTGAGGCTGATTTAAACAGAATGTCAGGCAACCCACTTCTGACCAATTAACCTGCCAAAAAATCATCTTTAGGGTAATCTAGAGTATTTTAAGTGTAACTGCACCCTAAATTGTGTTTTTTGAGCTGTAGACAAAGTAATAAGATATGACACATTAATGCTGGTGTTGAATATTTACAAAATTCCCGTTTTTATAAAAAAAATCTGTATTTAATAGACTGAAAACAGAACTACACATCAAATCCGTTAAAAATCCCCCCAGGACCTGGCTGGCTTTACAGTACATTTGCACACTCATACATCATCAAATTAAAATGTTAATTTGATATAATATAATGTAAATATCTCGCCGCCGCTTGTGTTAATGGGTTTTGACGTGATGGAATTAACTCGGCATGTTTTTAAATGTACGTCGTTTTATTTTTAATGGAGGTTTCCCTCTCAGCCCCTCCCCTCACTCAGCTCCTTGAAGCATGTTTCAATGTTGTAGTGGGTGGAGTCAGGCTCAGAGCTGGTATATGGGGTGCAGTTACACTTTAATATTGACTAAATTATTATTATACAAATTTGGATTTTATGGTCTGAAAATGGCTCGTAATATCTGTTAAAATGTGCCCTGGACTTGGCTGGTTTCCAACAGTACTCATACTTTTCTGAGTCTTCAAATGTAAATTTAATCGGGCCCCGATAAAAATATAATTTCTTCTTGAACCTTGCTGAAACACTCAGTCATATTTGTTTGTCGCAAGGCCACATGTGAGAAAGCAGAATAAATTAGTGCAAGAAGCCTGGCCAAATGAGAGATGATGATGAAGCCTGGCCAAATGAGATATGATGATGAAGATGAAGCCTGGCCAAACGAGAGATGATGATGAAGCCTAGCCAAATGAGATATGATGATGAAGATGAAGCCTGGCCAAATGAGATATGATGATGAAGCCTGGCCAAATGAGATATGATGATGAAGATGAAGCCTGGCCAAATGAGATATGATGATGATGAAGATGATGAAGAAGATGATGATGATGAAGCCTGGCCAAATGAGATATGATGAAGATGATGAAGATGCCTGGCCCAATGAGATGATGATGATGAAGATTAAGAAGCCTGGCCAAATGAGGTATGATGAAGATGATGATGATGATGATGAAGCCTGGCCAAATGAGAGTCTGATGATGATGATTAAGCCTGGCCCAATGAGATATGATGATGAAGATGATGATGATGAAGAAGCCTGGCCAAATGAGAGTCTGACGATGATGATTAAGCCTGGCCAAATGAGATATGATGAAGATGATGATGAAGATGCCTGGCCCAATGAGATGATGATGATGAAGATTAAGAAGCCTGGTCAAATGAGGTATGATGAAGATGATGATGAAGCCTGGCCAAATGAGAGTCTGACGATGATGATGATGAAGCCTGGCCCAATGAGATATGATGATGATGATGACGATGATGAAGATGAAGATGAGGCCTGACCCAATGAGACTATGACGATTAGGCAACACGGCGTAATTAAGCGACATCCAGGTAATTAGGTTTCACAACTGCAATAATGCCAATCTGTGGACCTGACTGATGAATACTGTCTGGGACACCAATACAAGGCTGCAACCACCATTATAACTGTGAAGTTTATTATCAAAAGATTTACAATAAAATATTTCTTGTTATTTGACAAGGAGAAGCGAGGAAAGAAATCGCCCGGACGACTTCTCCTTCTCATCACCCACCACGGACCCACAGATAATTATAATAATATATCTATTACATTTACAAAAATACTGTACAGACAACTGCTCTAAAACCAAAGAGCTTGCTCTAACCAGAAAGAAGCACTTTGTCCGCAGCAGTTATGACTACAACCATCTGAAGGTCCTGCACCAACCAACTGGATTGATCACAGAATGGAAGACCTGGAGAGAAGCGCACACACACGTCACGTGTGCATGTGTGCGTGCAAGCGTGCATGTGTGTCTGTTTTGTAGTGTGCTTTGTTTCAGACAAATATAGGAGTTTGGTTTGTGTGCATGTGTGTGCATGAATGCGTGTGTGCGTGCGCGTGCAAACTGTTAAAGACCAATAGACCCTTGATTTATATAATTAAACAATAAATACCAGAGTGCAACAAAAATATACAATATACACACTCTGTATGTGTGATACAGGTTGCATTCCCGGCCAGTTGCCAAGGCGTTTGCTGGTTTAGTTTAGTACCAATGGAGATTCTTCTCTACTTCCAAAATACTGACTCCACTTTGAACAAAAAACATTATCCGGGGAAAAAACAGACTTCTATGGACGTTCCATCTCTAGTCTTGTGTAAATATAATAAGGCCCAGTATAGCAGATTGCATTATAGTTTGGATGACCAGATGAGAGCTTTGTGAAAATGCACCAATTCACAGCAATGGTTGAAACCTTTCCATAGATTTTACGTTTACCTGCCAATCGTTTTAAGCCAAGCCTACAAGAAAAACTAATTCAATATTTTTAAACCAGGCAGATATAATGCTAATCTGAGGGATTCTAATTTTAGATAACAGGGTCGGTAATTCACAACAGTGCCTTAGTTTACAACAGTGCAATGACAACAATTTCACCAAGTTATTTAACCCAGTTCGGTCTTAAAATATTTACAGCTTTAATCACTCTGGGAAACCAGTGAAACTCTGTCAGAGAGCATTCCCCTCATTGTCTTATTCAGTCAAACTGGCAGGATCTCAGATTATAGTTTTCTATGTAGATTGATCACGTGTATGTGCATGTTGACAACAGTTTGAAGAGTAAGCCTACAGATATCCCTCAAGATATCCCTTAAGGCCGCCGTTATCCATTTGTCCTGAGAAAACATGTTACGGTGGAAGAGAGGTATGGATTCACTTTGGACAGGTCATGAGTCAGCAGTTGTCCTGGATCAAGATCTAAATGATGTTAATCCTCCAAACACTAGTCCCACGGTTCCCATGGTTACCTGCAGACCAAACCGCGCCTCCAGGTGACAGGTACCATTCAGAAGGAACATGCTGGTTACCATGGATACAGTTGTGACCCAGACCTGCTTTCCCTGCCAGATGAGTTTTTCAAGTATTGTTGAAGATGATTTAAAAGAAGAAAAAAAAATTGAGAAAAAAGAAAAGTTAAATACTAAAAAAGAAACAAAACAAAATGTCTCTAAGGTAAAAAACTAGAAAATTGCTGGCCATTTTCTTTGTTTTCAGTCCGTTTCCATGGTGACGCAGGAAGAGGCTCCTCGCTCAGTGTCATTGTCGTTTCTGCAGGAAGTGAGGTCGTCGTCTGCCTGGGCAGAGGGGGCAGGGCTTGTCGAGGGGGCGGGGAGAGTTGGGTGGCGGATCTTGTCTCGTCGATGGTAGAACAAGAGATAGGCTGCATTGGTCTGAGAGAGAGAGAGAGAGAGAGAGATTGGCATAATGGTATTAACCCTCAGATCTGATGTTTTTAAAACCCTACACTGCCCCCTGTGGGGAGTAACCAGAATTACAACACATTTAAAATCTAAGGTAAACATTAATTTCAAAATGTAACATTTGTTAAAAAAAAAAAAATGTTATGTTATAAACAAACTTTGTGTGCGTGTGTGTGCACTAACCACTATCTGCTCCTCCTGTGCGTAGGTCACCTTGCTGTCATCAAAGTAAAACCACTGACCACTATCCTTGTTCCTCGCATAGCTGGTGTCTGCACACACACACACACAGTGAGATACAGATACACACACACACACACACACACACACACACAGTGAGAGACAGATACACACACACACACACACAGTGAGAGAGAGATATACACACACACACACACACACACACACACACACAGTGAGAGACAGATACACACACACACACACAGTGAGAGAGAGATACACACACACACACACACACAGTGAGAGACAGATACACACACACACAGTGAGAGACAGATACACATACACACACACACAGTGAGAGACAGATACACACACGCACACACACAGTGAGAGAGAGATACACACACACACACACAGTGAGAGACAGAGACACACACGCACACACACACAGTGAGAGACAGATACACACACGCACACACACAGTGAGAGACAGATACACACACACACACACAGTGAGAGACAGATACACACACGCACACACACACGCACACACACACAGTGAGAGACAGATACACACACACAGTGAGAGAGACAGACAGACAGAGCCCGGGGGGGGTCTTACAGTGTCCGTCCCTCAACCCTCCGTAGTGATTGGACACGGCGATGAGGTCATAGCGGCTCGGAGGCTCCTGATTGGTCGGACTCTTCTTCAGCAGACAGCCAGAGAAGTCCAGGTCTCTACACACACACACACACACACACACACACACACACACACAGAGTAAATAACAGTTTATATAGAAACATCTGGGGTGTGCATGCGTGCGTATGATGTACAATGTGTGTGTGTGTGCTTGCATGCGATGTACAATGTGTGCGTGCGTGCGTGCGCTTGAGTGTGATGTACAGTTGTAGGGGGGTCTGGGGGCATGCTCCCCGGGGGAAGATATACATTTTTTATTTCAGCTTTAAAAAGTGGGTATACTGTTGATTTTGACATGAGAAAGTGTTTATGCCCTTACTGTAGCTAAGGGCATAAACATGGGACAATACTTGAATCACAAGATTTTACTAGTAATTTTAAGAAATCTTAAATGATATGACTGGAACTGTATTTTCTTAAACCATTGTCTTCTATTAAGAATGTATTCACACAAGCCTACTACTGAATGGGCTCTGTGTGGTCTGTAGCTCCAGTATGACAGGAGAAAGGAGCAATAGGCACTACTAGCCTGGCTGGACCTGTTCTGAAGTGTTGCTACAGAGCCAATCACAGTAAGTTACAATACTCCTAGGTTCATAAGCATTTTTACCAAAACATTTCGATGCCGCTGGGCGTATATTTTCATGACCATACATTCTCTGAAACATTTGTGTATACGTGAATAATACATCCTAAAATAAATGACAAGCTATGTGGTTTGATACAAAATAAACAGAAATGTAATGCTGACACAAAAGGAATAAACACATTTTACAGACTAAAATGTGTCAAACCCTGAGAACTACATTGTGTAGTTAATTCACAAATGACTGGGGGCAATTAAAAAATAAGTAAGTAAACAAAAGTGTCTAGTAACACTGACAAGAGAAAGATTTTAACTGTATGTGTGTGTGCGTGCGCACCGCAGGGGGAACTCCACTACTGTGTCCAGCTTCTCCCTGGAGAACTTGGTGTAGGAGAACCTCTTGAGGTGGATGATGAGCACCTCGGGCAGGTTGCACAGGTCCAGCTTCTTGGTGGCCAGCTGGTGACATCTGCACAGGGGGCAGTACCTACACACACGCACACACACACACGCACACACACACACACACACAATGAGAAACACACACGCACACACACACACACACACAATGAGAAACACGCATGCACGCACACACAGCGAGACCGCTTTAACAAGCGTACGCTCGTTGCCACGGTCATGTGTCTGGCCTATTCTCAACTCTGTGTGTGTGTGTGTGTTATTGGGTTTGCGTTAACTGGCGCAGAGCACAGACTACGAACGGAGTGAATGTCAGGGTTGAGCAGGCTGACGTTGGGGTCATGGCCATGGTACATTACAATAAACATGTTTATATTTCCAATGAAGATATGGGGACATTGAGTCATTCTATATCATGACAACAAACCTATAGCCTAGCACACTGTATGCATTCACTCTCCATATGGGGCAGAGGTAATAATGTATGATAATAATGGTGTTATAGCATAATCCATGTTATTAGTACATGCTTCAATTCCTCTACGTGCACACGCGTGTGCGTAGGTGTATGTTTGCGTGTATGTTTGTGTGTGTGTGTGTGTGTGTGTGTGCGTGCGTACCAGGGGTTCTCCACCTCCAGCGTCTCCACGGTGGTGAACAGCTCGATACACTCCTGCAGCTGCACACTGGTCTGGTGCTGGGACTCCTGCATGCTGCTGTGCTTCACGTACTTCTGATGGACGTGCACGCACGCACGCACACACGCACGCACGCACGCACACACACACACACGCACGCACGCACGCACGCAAACACAAACACGCACGCAAACACGCACGCACACACACACACACCAGCAGGTAGAACAGGGGAAATGAAGCATGTGCTAATAACATGGATTATAACTCCATCATCATCATCATCATCATTACCTCTGCCTCATTCTCATCGTAGTACATCTTCTTCATGTCTGGGTCCCAGTCTATAGCCACATAGGGCTGGGCTGCAGGTGGGGGGGGCAGGCAGACAGACAGACAGACAGGCAGACAGACAGGCAGACAGACAGGCAGACAGTCAGTATCCAAGCAAACCTGTCATATCATCAACCACTGGCTGGCCCAATCGCCACCCAAAACCCTTGATTGACACTACAATGCCTCTACCACTATGAATGGGGCTCGTCTTAGGAGGATCATACCACCTGACCTGGCCAGGGCCAATGATTTGGCTGGATTGGAACGTTGACGATTTGATGCAACGGAAAAAAGAACTGACTCTAAGAGATTATGAGGTCTGCCATTTTTGTGACACTACAGAAAAGATAACAGCATTCATCTAAATGTAGTGTTCAGTAGTAGAGCCCCCATACTGTTGAGATGACAACAGTCAGTTCTTTAACGTGGGGCGGGTAGTCTAGGGTTAGGCCAGGGGTGGGCAATCCTGGTCCTGGAGGGCCGCTGCCCTGCATGTTTTAGATGTCTCCCTGCTCCAACACACCTAATTCAAATGAATGGGTCGTTGAAAGCCTGCTAACGGACCCATTCATTTGTATTAACACTAACTGTGGGTCTATACACTGTAACTGTACTCAATGAGTCGCTCTGTGCTAAATGACCCGACTAACTAACTGGAGCGAGGGGGGCTCTCCTCAACAATAGTGACAGTAACAATGGAGACTCACAGCTGAAGGAGAAGGCCAGCCCTCCATCTACCATGCTTCTCTCCGTCGTCCCGTTGGAGTTCACCGCCTGGATGGTGAAGAGACGCTTCCTCTTCTTACCAGGCGCCTTCCTCTTGGCCGGCTGCTCATTGGCCACGGGGCTGGGAGAACACGACCCTTCTTCCTCCTCCTCCTCCTCCTCATCATCTTCTTCTGTTGGGGTTGTGCTTTGGCAGGGCCGCTGGGGGTCGCCCACCCCTTGCAGGCCCCAGGACGCTACTGTGTCCCCACCCGCGCTCTCCGAGGTGCTAGCATGAGCCGCGCCAGCGTTAGCATGGGCCGCACTAGTGCTAGCATGGGCCGCGTTAGTGCTAGCATGGGCCGCGTTAGCATGGTCTGCGTTAGTGCTAGCATGGGCCGCGCCAGCGTTAGCATGGGCCGCGTTAGTGCTAGCATGGGCCGCGTTAGCATGGTCTGCGTTAGTGCTAGCATGGGCCGCGCCAGCGTTAGCATGGGCCGCGTTAGCATGGTCTGCGTTAGTGCTAGCATGGGTAGCATGGTCTGTGTTAGCGTTAGCATGGTCCACATCGCTAGCGTAGCACGCGTTCCCGATAGCGTCTCCGGGGGCAACCGCACTGCAGCAGGGGACGGAGTCAGCCTCGCTGGTGGGTGCGCTACTGGTTGGGTACTGGCCATGGCTGAGCTCTGGGCAGGGCGGGGCCAGAGAGTCGTCACCCGGCTGGCGGCCGACCTGTCCGTCAACGGGGCGGTCTGGCTGGTGGGAGGGGCCAGCTGTCTGCCCCGCCTCCTGATCCTGCTCCTCGTCTAGATGGGAAACACAAACGCATGACGTTGTACAACACACATTAATTACACAATTACACACACACACACACACCCCAACTTAAATACATGAATGTTGTACAACACACATTAATTACACAATTACACACACACACACAAACCCAAACTTAAATACATTAATGTTGTACAACACACATTAATTACACACACACACACACACAAACACACACACCCCCAACTTAAATACCGTGAAGCATATTTGTGAGAAACAATTAGTCCCGTTTAAATTATACAGGCTTTACTAAGTATTCTATAAACCGTTCATAGAGTACAAGATACAAACGTATCAATATTTTGAATATTATTAGATGATACTATTCATGAAAAGGTGCTCTATATCAGTGGTTCTCAAACTGGGGGTTGGGACCCCCCGGGGGTCATGAGACACAGAGGAGGGGGTCACTTAAAATGATTATGGCATATTTCAGTTATTCGCCTACCACCTCAGGGGATAGCGGGGGTCACGAGTCTCTGGCACTGTTATTCTTGGGGGGTCGTGAGCGTTTGAGAACCCCAGCTCTATATGATATATCCAACATTAATATAGCAGCAAACAAGATATGGTGGAGTAATGATGTCCTGAGCAGAGAATGACACGACCACCACCCCTGTGTGTTGTCACCCAAGCTTATCTGTCCTTTGTTTACATATCATAGCTGGGTGTGTCCCATGAAGCAGTTGTTTTGGTCTGAGATGTGTCCTTAGTATGACATCAAGTGTGTGTGTGTGCGCGCGTGTCCTTAGTATGACATCTAGTGTGTGTGTGTGTGCGCGCGTGTCCTTAGTATGACATCTAGTGTGTATGTGTGTGTGTGTCTCCTTAGTATGACATCTAGTGTGTGTGCGTGTCCTTAGTATGACATCTAGTAAGTCATTTAGAGAAGTGTTAAGTAACTATGTTTCGCCTTACAAGCTAGATCGCCACACAAGATTTTGGAAATAACGATTAAACAATAATTAGATTAAGATATATTAAACTAATAATTAAAATCAAAATTATAAAAATGTCTGGCATCGCTGCCACACACACACACACACACACAAGGTTCTACTAGACATTACCATCACTGATCCCGTTAGTCTTGTACAGCTCCTCCTCCTCCTCATCATCATCATCCTCCTCATCGTCGTCAGAGGGGCCAGGAGGTCGCACGTAGCGCCTAGACACACACACACCAGTTTGGGTTTGTGTGTGTGTGTCTACGCCTGGGTATATTGTCTTTAAGAGGGTGTGTGTGTGTGCATATACACGTGTGTCTGTGTGTGTGTGATTGTGTGTGCATTTACAGGTGCATGTCAATACATTTATATATTGTGGAAAGATTAAAGGCAGGGTCAGTCATTCTTGCTAAGTTTGGGCTCAAACCAAAACAGAATCGGTCCTCCGCGGTGGCGCATCACACAGAAATGCATTGTGAAGCAAATCGTTATGCTACGGCTTTGTTGATGTGAGCGGTGTTCGCCACTTTGTTTATGTTACTGTTTACAGAGCCAGAGCTGTGTAGAAGTATCAGCTTATGTTTTCAATACGCACAGAGAACAGTAAGATAGCAAAATGCGAGGAGAGATTTGATGAATTTGACAAAACGGGTATTAGCTTACATCCATCCATCGTCATCCGCTTATCCGGAGTCGGGTCGCAGGGGCAGCAGCTTCAGCAGGGAACCCCAAACCTCCCTTTCCCGAGCCACATTGGAAAGCTCTGACTGGGGGATCCCGAGGCGTTCCCAGGCCAGTGTGG
>JAODUK010031812.1:0-22660 GCA_027564635.1 Typhlichthys eigenmanni
GCCCTGTGTTTACCTTGTGTTTCAGGCCTGTTTCTCTGTCACTCCCTGCCCTGTGTTTACCTTGTGTTTCAGGCCTGCTTCCCTGTCACTCCCTGCCCTGTGTTTACCTTGTATTTCAGGCCTGCTTCCCTGTCACTCCCTGCCCTGTGTTTACCTTGTGTTTCAGGCCTGTTTTCCCGTAACTCCCTGCCCTGTGTTTCGCAGTCTAGTTACTTCCACCTGTGTCTGTGTAATCATGTCTGATGTGTATCTGCTGCCCCTCGTTGATTTTAGCCAATGGTTTGTCTTCCTGTCTTGTCTGCTTGTGTATATAGCCCCAGTGTTTTTGCCAGTCCTGTGTCGGTCATTGTACATTTTAATAGTTGCTGTATGCGTTGCATGTTCCTGCCTTTGGTAATTTTTTGAATAAACCTTGTTTGATTCTCGCTACGTGTCTCTATGTGTCTACATTATTGGAAAAATTCAAGCATTTGTATGGATCCTTCTTGAACTTTGTTGGATTGAAAAGTAATTTTGTTGACAGAATATATGAATCTTTCATTGGCTTTCTTGCTGTTCTTGGCTCGTTATACCAAATAATTCAGCCAACGAGAGGTGCCAGGTTGCAGTGACTTGAATCAAGACGGACCAATTTGATTATACTGATTTGTGTTTGTTTGTAACACGTTTATCTAGTGTTCAGCTTAATTATGCCTGGAGAATCAGTCTGGAAAGCCTTGAAATCTTTTCGACTGTGTACGGTTAACAACTGAACTAACCAATCAGCAGTGGTGGTATGTCATGGTTTAGATGGTTCATCAGATCAACTGCTAAGTATTTTTTTGAAAATGCCTGCCCTTTACAAACAGATTTGATGCATTGCTCCCCAGATGGACCTGTGAATAACCATCCATCAGGTTAGCATATAGGTTAGCATATAGGGTAACTTCACATATTGACGGAACCAGTTTCCTCACTGGAGTCTTTTTTGCACTGGTGTTTGGAATTGAGATGGGTTATTTTAAAACTCTTTTGTATTTCTTTAAATAAACAAATGTTTTCCAGTCTAATAGACAATGGACAACCCAGGCTCTTCCTGGGTTGCTCATCTTCAGTGTTCACAATCACAGCCCCGTGACGTGTACAGACACATCTGACCTAACGAACGCCTTCATACTCTCCAGTCCCAAAGAAAGACAGCATCAATGAGATGCACGTCGCACGTGCTCTGCCCATTGTAAACAGTAAACCTGAAGCTGGCTCCCAGCAAGTTTCCCCCTCCCCTAAAGTTTCTTCTCATTGTGAAAAGAAGAAAGCAAAGACACAAACAGTCGGAAAGACACCGAGACCGGAACCCGCATAGCAGCTGTCAGTGGCTGCCGCGTTCTCCGCCTTTGCAAAACCATATTCCCGTATATGAGCACACTATTAAAATTTGATTCTCAGCATCAGTTTGATCCTAGCTTGTGGGAGAGAAATCACTCCAGATGTTAATTTGCACAGCAGGCTAGTAGAATGATTCAACGATAAATTCAGCTATGAATATAATTATACCATGAAGCCAAAGGTCAGCGAAGATATGGACACTATGGTTCTGCCACAAGTTTTCTTTTATACTCATAGGCTCAGAGAGCACACATGCATAGGGTCTATTTAAAACTATTTGTTTTCTTAAATGCAAAACAGCATGGTCATTGTCTCCATTGTATGAAAAGAACAATCTCTTACTCTCTATAAGGACATTTTTAAATTATACTGAAATACTCATTTATGAGACACCTAATAGCCCCTTAATTATCCCTTACTTTTAAATTGCAGAGAAGCACCCCTGCTTTTACACCTTAAACCTAAAATGTAGGGATTTTACTTGTTTTAACAAATTAAGGTGAAATTTAAATGTTTTTGCTGTCTTTTCCCCAGTCTAAATAATGAATACTGGGTTTGGCGCTTTTTTTTTTAAAGAGCAAATTAGCTACATTTACAGTAATGGTATTTTAAGAACATTATATTCAATATTTGTACAGCCCATTCTGGGGCATGCCATGCTCTGTATGTAGTCCGCTTTAGGAATTGATAGCTCACACACAAAAGCTTGCAGCTCTACTTAAAAACTTTTTAGATAGACTTTTTAACAGTTTATCAACTTGTGTGTGTGTGTGTGTGTGTGTGTGTGTGTGTGTGCGTGTGTGTGTCTGTGTCAGCATATCGATCTTATCCTGCCTCCAGCGGAGAGGGGAGAGGAGAGGAAGAATCAAGCTGTGCTGTCTTCCCAGCAGGAACAACAACCACACAAGAGTTGGCGGGGTCGGGGCTGACTACTGTATATGGAGAGAGGAATATAGACACTTCTGTTTCTGTGTTGGTCCTGCATGTTATGTCTTCAGCAAGCCCTCAGGGAACGGATGCAATGCTTGCCCCCTGGCTGGTAATGGTCTACACTGGCACTGCAGGCAAATGCTGTTCTGCCCATAAAGTCTATTCCTCCATATATGGCTTGTAGAAATGACATGCATTGGAAACCATTATAAACAGTGCTTCAATGTGGTTTCAAAGTTCAAAGACAATTCTTTGATTAGTTAGTTCAGTAAGTTCAAATTCACCCAGAGCCCAGGAAAGCACATTTTTGACATCATCACAAGGCACAAACACTATATAAGACATTAATTATCTACGCTGCTGGTTCTGTGAAAGTCTTAACAAAGTTATATGCAGGTTTCTTTGACATTAATTTTGTTACAACCATCAAGTTCTGTGTTTCTGAAAGGTTTACCTGAATCACAGGGTATGTTGGGGAAAATATCACTTGGAAGCATGATAAAATAATTAACATTGACTATACCACATATTAGTAACCTACAAGAGAGAGCTACAAACAATTTATGATTTAATATGATTTTCTAATTTCTTGGCTCATTGGTCATAATAATTTGTTGGCTCATTGGTCATAATAATTTGCAGTCTCAAACACAGATTGCAGTGAGTCAGACTATGACGTGATGTTGATGAGATAAACATACTGTATAACACATGTATTTTCTGTCTATGGTTGGAGATATGGGCTTGAAGTCCACCACAAATGTGTTTTTTTATTCTCTATTATTGTTTACACACACTGTGACATTTAATTGGTTTTATTTGCTAAGGTTGATATGTGACATGCTTGTTATTCCTGCATATGCTATAATAATACCAAACGTGTCTGCATGTGAAGAAACCCAGCCTTTCTATACAATATCAGACGTCAGCAACTCCCATATTGCCTAAAATAATATTTTGTTCATACTGTATATACTGTATTTGCGATGATTTGACTGAGACTCATCGTTGAATCAAACATCCCTAGTCTTACAATCAACTACTCTACTAATAGTTATTACTGCAGACAGCCACGATGACAGAGTGGAATGGGGCCAGAAATTCTCTTGGCCCATTTAAATGAGCACATATTTCATGGATGTTGGTTGAGGCCACAGCAGACTCGAGTTATGAACTGAGTTTTCTGGCTTCACCTTGACATTTGGGCTGATTTCAAGCCTTGGAAATTGGTTCTGGTTGTGAAAAACAATCTCAAACAATTTCACATTCAGGCACATAATATTTCCATCTCTCCTGGCATGTGTTGAGCAAAATAAACAAATATTACATTTCTCATTTCTGTGGTGTGTAATTAACCAAATGGAAAATGATTGAGAAGGGAGGGACCTTTGGTGGAAAATAGCAGATGAATTACTGTATTAAAAGTGAATGCATCTTTCCTCACGGCCTCAATCAATGTAACTTGCTGTGCCTTGTTGTTCTGAAGATACATGTGCTACATACCAAGGGGATTGATGTATTCATATTCATGATGCTACCACCAAATGCACAGACATTTACACACGTATAAAAGAAACAGAACACGTGCACGTGTTGTTTGTGTTTGTCACAAACAGCACAGTATGTGCAGATACCAAATCAAATATGAATTTAGTATACTGATATTTTATGCAAATTGTGTCAACATCATTGGCAGTCATAATTTGACTTCTCTTCCATTTAGTTGTTTATTTCTCTTGCTGAATTACCAAGGGCTTTATTCATAAATTCCAGTTTTCTGCACTAATGCTGCCTTTATTTGTCCATGGCAAACTTGTCAAATTAACTAATTGAGCATAACAAGGGAAATTAGCAAGTTACTGTCATCACAGACAAATAAACTGATAATGGTCAAATTCCTAAATATGCTGTTGACGGTGGGTCAACCCCTACTGGAAAGCAACAAATACATTATTATATATATATATTATTTTAGCCTTATACTGTAAATGTCCATTTAACCTTTTATCTTTCAAATGTTTTGTCAGATTTGTTCCTCAGTCTCATAAAAACTAGTACACATATGCATACACACCGTTTTTTAGGCATATTCTAAGTATACATGCATGACATAATTATAGCATTGGCCAGTCCATGAATAATTTAGTATTATGGACAGGGTGAAAACTGTTTGAATAAATACAGTAATGGCATGGGTGGATGAGGTGAGAAAAATATAATACAAATACTATTTCATATAATAATGTTAAGGATATTTATCTTACAACAAAGACAGACTGTACTGTATCTTAAAAAGGTCTTTAAATAAAGCCTTATTGAATAACGCTGAAGCACAGAAGCAACGTGGCTTCACCGAGGAACTTCCAAGAAACGTTTGCAGCAATTATCTGTCCATATGTTTTTATCTTCTCTACATTCCCCCAGTTGAAGGTGAATATAATTGAATCAACAACCAATGACAATATCGAAAGGAAGAAAAAGTCGATGTGGCGTAAAAGACAGAACAAACATAACAGAAGAAAATGTAAGATGACTAAAAGAAAATAATAAAATAATGACGCCTTGAGAGTTTGGCCTCCCTTCCAACTTGAAAGAAGCAATAATGTGAACCAAGAAGCCTCTGACAAACTATGATAAAAGCACAAAAACAAAATCTGCTTTGGCCCGAGGCACCGCTTTAGCATTGCTTCTGAAAATAGGGAGGAGCTCTTATAATCTGACCATTCAACACCTTCCCGTTTTAATGATGGCTTTAAAGTTGGCTTTATCGTTTATCCCTCTAAAACCCTTTTCTGACAGCTCAACATTTCCACCATCTGCGGGGAGAGGGGAGATATGATTTCTTAGTTTTTCCCTTTAATGCATGCACGTTCCAGTCTATTGGACAACATTTTCCAATTTTGCTATAGTTTCGACAGATGCTGCCATTGTCACATTTTATCTATTTATTTATTTCTATATGTATATAATGGGATTGTGTTGCTAGAGGGAGATTGTTGTGATTCAGTATATTTGGGTTATGTGAATTTGTAATGACAAAAGATGCCAATAGACTTCAATAGCATTATGTATACCAAAGGCTGTCAGGTTTCGGAAGTGTATCAATAACATTTTCCTAACAGCAGAGTAACAGTAACAATATGGCATTTTATAAGATGACGTTGTTTCTTTCGGTATGAATGCAAACCTCTGTATGTCTTGACCTTCACCTTGCGAGTCATGGTGGCAGCCATGAGCTCTGCATGAGGTCCACGGTTTTAGACTATTTTTTTATATACCGTTTGAATAAGACACTAGGATCTCTTTTTTTCCAAGCATGTTTTAATTGAAAAAAACGTCCAGTTCATACATACTGTACCCAAAATGGCATGTATTGTCTACAAAGATACATATTTGCAGTGCAAATAAATAGTAAGGGACATTTCTGCACCATTCTTTGCATGACCACATCTTCCAATTTTATTGTTGCTTTAGAATATAAGACCTTATGCTATAATAAAAAGAAGTACCAACATCTATTCAGTGAAGGGCACTTGTACACGTGACAATAAATAACCAATCTTTCTGTCACACATGTGAAATGGCTGGAGAGAATTATCTTCAAACTCCCAGAAGAGTTTGATCTGTTTCAGTTTTCTACGCATGCACTTTACCAGGGCACAAGGACCCTTGCTAGACTGCAAATGAAAGAACTCAAAAACCCCTTAACACAACATTGAGCCCAGGGTTACACTGGCGACCGATCAAAATGTGAATTAGATTTATGGCGGGACGGTGAAATAAAGACAGGTAGACAAACACCCCCACAAAAGCAGACACTTAGGGATGAAGTGAAGACCATCCAGTCCCAGGTGGGATAACCGCACACACTGTTTACTCTCTTCCACCTCCTCCCCACATCTGCTTCAGTGCCTGTCTCTCTGACGCACCAAATGGCCCGTATGTGGCCTTGACGTGTCCCCCAAAGCTCTCCGTGTTTTCTTCTGGCTAGAGCAACGCACCGCGGAGGCCTTGCCCCTGACAGCCAGCCATCGCCGTGGCAAACCCTCTGAGGCGCGATGTCTCATGAGATAGGTGCCGGCATCAGCAGCATGCCACTTCTTCTGGGCTACCACAGCGATGCACTCCCCTCTTCCCTCTCCACCTCTACCTTCACTCGCTTTCTGTTTGCCTGTTTTGTCCCCCCACCCCCCCTCCTAGTGTCACACACTCTCCGGTATGTGTGAGTGCGTTCCCTGTGGTAGTTGTGGCTATAGTTGTTTTGCATTCAGACTCCTGATTGCTCTGCACGAAAAGAACTTGTCAGGGGAAGGGAGGGGAGACATCAGGTATTATCAGGAGCGGGGAGCTCGTTGAGCTGTGGCAAGCTACACGTACGGCCGGCTTGTCTACATTTCCATTCCCTCCCGATGACCTTTGTCACCTAGATGCCTCGTAAGACTCATGCTCGATTCATTGAACTCGCTCTGAAAAGCCTCTGCAAATGAGCACAATACCGTTTGTCAACAAATAATTAATCAATTTATTCTTCCCATTCACCGCAGATGTCTCTGAGGAAATTTAGAGCTGAAACAACCGACTGTAGTTTATGGGTGTGGGTGTGGGTGCGTGTGCGTGCGTGCATCAAGTGTGTGAGCACAGCTCTGCTCACAAAGGCAGGGGGAAGCGTTGGGCTTCATTTTGAATTAAGATTCAGTGTTTAGAGAATAGACATTCAGTCCCATTTAATTAATCAAAGGAGTTTGTATTCAATTGAAAAATCAATTCAATTCCCTTAGTAATTGAGCCATAAATGCAATACAAGGTTAAGACACAAAAAGCCTTGTATTTGCCATGCCACCAGCATTCACCGCAGAACAGGTGACTCATAGTGACCTACCGGCCCTTGTTCCCATGGTTTCTTAAAGATCAACCCGGCAACCCGGTGGCCCAGTGGATAGCACTGTGGCCTCACAGCAAGAAGGTCCCGGGTTTGAACTCCAGTCATCCTGGCCTTTCTGTGTGGAGTTTGCATGTTCTCCACCGTGTCTGCGTGGGTTTTCTCCGGGTGCTCTGGTTTCCCCCACTATATAAAAACATGTTAGGTTCACCCTCCAGCCAGTGTCATGTGACCAGTGACACTGGCTCCAATCTGGAGTTGGTCCCCGGGCGCTGCACAGCAGCTGCCCACTGCTCCCTTGAGGGATGGGTTAAATGCAGAGGATGTATTTCGCTACATGTATGTGACAATAAAAAGCACCTTTATCAACATAAAAATTGCTCTTTCGACTGTAAAAGTGCATGTTTGTCACTGCTTTAACAGAGCAGTGTTTATTTGGTGTGCGTCCTGCTTTATAAACGGGACGGGGGCTCGAGCAATGTTCTCTTTCGAGTGTCTCGTGCATGCTGCTTACAGCACACAGTGCATCGACCGCTAATACGAATGCACTCAATTTCTTAAAGACAGTTATTACCCTTTGCTAATTCCCATCTGTGTGCCGTTCTCCCCGTGTATTTCACAATGACCTTTTACGTTGAGGGCACATAAATGCCATTTTCTCCACTGTTCACATAATGTAGGGGAAAAATCACTCATTTTAAAAGGCTTCACCTATCCTTTCTCTATAACATGACTTTATGTGCTTTATCACTATCCAAGCTCAAGTTTTTGAAAGAAAGAAACGGAAGCATGGCGGTCACGATTGGTTAGCAATATTGATCTCAGTATTGTGTTATTTGTTTATGTTGTGCCCTGTTAGTTGTTAGCACATCCAGCTCAAACCTTATGAAGCTGGATGTTAAAATGTGTTACACTGTAACGCTGGAAAGGTGAGGCGAGTGCAAATGAACGAAAACACAACGGTGAGGTCGAGAAAGCCACGAGCCCTCGGCTCGTCCTTTAATCAAACTACAAGGAACTCAAACAACTCAAACCGCGAACGCAAACTCTAAAACAAAACCCAAACAAAAGGCGTATATTGTCCCGTAACAACTTCTACGAACAGAAAACATTAACAAAACGTGAACAGAATACAGCAACGTGACATGTACAATAACCCACACCCCCTCCCCGGAGTCACCGGTCTTTAAGCCCTCACGCCCACACGGCTGACGGCAATCTGCCTGATCGCACGTGAGGGCGTGAGGCACTGGGGATGTGGGCAGTCTCTCCGGCCGTCCTACACCGGCGAGACGACGTAGATGTTACATACACTCAGTTGAGTAAATTGGGAAGTACATTGGGAAGACTTAAATACTGACCTGGTCTCATTAATACAAAATATACTACAACAAAATAAATGAAAAACTAATTTAAATTAATCAAACGTCACAAAATAACGATGGCATCATAACTCTCATAACAACACTCACACTCACACACAGCAAACCTCTAGTGGTGTGTCCAGGTGGCCCAGACTGAACAGTGTTGTTACGAACGCCTTAATCAATAGTCTGATCCTATTTTGCCTCAGTGAAGAACGTGTCTTGCAGTATACAGTAATGGTTGACATTTTGCATTGGACTTATTGAAATGATACTGTATGCAGCATTCACGTCTTCGCCATGTACTGTAGATGGTAGTATTAAACCAAAGTAATCTTTACAACCCTGTGCTCTTGTAACTTTTCAGTTTGACTTAAACTGTCGAAGAGTAAAAGAAGCAGAATGAATAGTAGCTCACAGGACATTGGCAAGATACTTTGACGGGTGTTCGAAGATCTCAGAGACATGACACCAGTTTAATTCATATCCATGGGGAAAGGTCAGGTACACAGCCAACATTTTTTCAGGTGTGTGTGTCTGTGGCAGTGGGTACAATGGGGAAACACATCAGGGGGCACCATGTTGACACATTTAAAAATATTCATGGAGAACTGAGCAAGTCACTAGATGCACAATGCCTTAGGGCATTTCAAGTACTGCCAGTGTGCATCCGCACATAAACACACATGTACATCATACAAACCCATATAAAGTACCTTCGGGTCTTGAAGAATGCAGACACGCATACACACACACACACGCGCGCATTCACGTACACAAATACACCACACACCACAGACTCTGTGACTTGGGACTTCTCAAGAGAGAAGCAAGAGGTCAAAACCATGCATGATGGCTATAGGATTTTGCCAAGACAGCCCGGCCTGTCATTTTTCACTTTTGTTTGTCTGTGATTTGCAGATGAACGTACATGGATTGGTTGTTTTCTTTCTTTTAATTTTTGTTGAGCTTGTAATTTCTAAGACTATTTGAATTTAGGTAGATTTTTGTAGCACACATTTTAATGTGTGAAATTAAATAACTGACTTACTTCTTTAGTTAATTCTGTAGTGACCTGACACAATTTTAACAGAATAAATATTGTTTTAAATGCTGACTCAACCCATATTTTGATATCAGTAGGTTAGATAATCATCAGTTTATAATCAAAGTCTACTACAGTACATGTATAAGGTAGAAATTATTAAGTTTGTTAAATTGTTAAGTTGGTACCTGTAACTAGTGCCATTAGATCATGTAGCAAACACTCTTATCCAAAGCCTCTTAGATGGAGGTCATATAGGTTTAAGAGAGAACGGGTTTGGATATTTAGCAGCGCTGGGCCTTCAACCCCCCGCTATCCATTTTTATGGGATAAATATATGGCTAATTCATGTTCAGTTTACTGAGTAGAGGAAAAGGATGAAGGTTAAGGGTTAAGTGGGCCAATAATTGGCCACTGTGCCTCGTGTTTGTTTGCCCCGCCCCACCATTCCTGTGGATGGTGTCATGAGGCAAGCGAAAAAGTGCTTAGCGTGTATCATGAGCCTGGTGGAAGATGACATGTTTTCAGTTGGTCTCAGGGTTGAGATATGGTCTTATTGTAGATGTTCCTTCTCTGCCAGCTGAGTCACCTCTTCTGTGTGCTGAGCGACCTTTCTCTTGCTCTTCTGAAGAGCAAAGTGTTCCGTTTACTTCCAATCTTCTATTCTCTATTCTACACTCTACTGCACTCTACAGTACAATACTTTTCTCCTCTCCTCTCTTTCAGATGAGTAATTTGCCCCAAGGAATCGGTCAGATACATTTTTCAGCCACATTTTAAGTTTAAGTAAAAACAACAATATTGTAAAAGGCTAAATTGAATTCTTCCATTCTGGAGCTTTACTGTAATAATGTGCCCAAAGGTCTGAGTCCCACAAAAAGTAAGGACATTTGTGTTGGTAGATTATTTCTTTATTGTAACAATGCTTCTTGACAATATACCACTGGAAAGACAGATTAGTTCCCTTTAAAATTATACCACGTGTAAGGAACGTGTATTTGTGGGATAAGCAACAGAGCTGAGTAGGTGGGTTGCACCCATGAAAAATGAAAAAGATTGCCCAACATACCAAACAGTTGTTCTTTGCTGTTGACTATTGTTGGGTGTTGTTTGGTGGATTATCTTATTGAGGGTCTGAAAAAACAAGACAATTTATTAATTTAACAAACAGGAGCGTGTTGACAGCCACAGCAACCTGGTACAACCTCCTCATGCTGGTTGTCACCAGCCTGGTCACACAATGCTGTGGGAATGGCATCCCATTCTTCAACCAGCATGTCAGCCAACGTGGTTGTGTTATGCTAGAGGTCTCTCTATAGCATGAACAGCACGGTCCAAGATGATCCCAAGTGTTAACAAATGTCCTTAGTTTTCATGCATATAGATTATATTTTATTAGGCCAATGATACAGAATCTTTTAGTGACCTTCTGTCTTACACAAAGTGTAGTCATGCTCTAGAGTAATGTTCTGTATTCCTCTCTTGGTTTTTTTTTATTTTATTTTTTATTTCTGAGTCACTGGAGACTAAAGTAATCTTTTTTTCTAAATGTTGTATTTGTTATCAGATTTCATAAAATAAACAAAAGTTTCTCTCTCCTCAATTCACCTGTTTCACCTGCTTAGTCCAGCAACAACGGTAATGTCAGGAGAAGTACTTTTGAAGAGCAGCATGCTTCTGGAGGCTGTGTGACATCTCCGCAGTCGGTACATTTCTTTTTTAAAACCTAAAGGGAAGAGACCCTTACTGTGCTTTGACATACTGTGTTTATCTGTTGGAGACAAGGCCTTTGATGTCTGTAGAGTGTGTGTTTTCACATGCACTTGTGTGTGTGTGTGGATGTGAGGGTCAAATGTAAGTGGATTAAGAAGTGTGTTGTTGAAACAACCTGACTGTAACTAGTGGGATCAAAGGACGCAAAGTCGTTGCAGGCACTCTCTTGCTCACTGTCGTGTGTTAATGTGAACTGTATGCTGACAGCACAAAATCATAGCCGACATTGCATCTGCCCCTATTGATGAAAACATTAGAAATGTAGACGTGTTATCACTGTCAGTGTCTGTCAAATGTGTATAAATTCATTAGGAACACTCAACTATACAGTATACATTACACACACACACACATATCCCCCAATTAGGTCATGTCTTGCATCTGCTCCTGTCGTCAGCTAACCTGACATGCCAGATGGATTGTTTGGAACTCCATCTGGGGAGCCGTACATTTAAACTGTTTGTAAAGCGCAAAATACTTTGCAATTGATTGGTTGAACCATCTGGTCATTTTCGCTGTCGGCACACCTAAACCACGCCCGTATAGCTATAAACACAACGCTGATTGGAAAGTTCAGCTGCTACTCAGACACATTCAAAATGATTACGAGGCCTTCCAGACTGATTCTCACGGCAAAATTAAACTGAAGCTAGCCAGTAAACTAGCCTCGCGAGGCTAGTCATCAGCTCCTCTGGATGTCAACACTGAGTTTATCCTGTATTTGATGTACAACATTGATGGAAGCCTAGAGCACTCGGTTCAAGTTTAGTTAAAATAATGTTAGCTAAGTTAACTAGATTCAGAGGTCATTGTCATTTCAGTATCCACAGTCATACCTATCCTCTTCAGATGACCAACCAATGCAATTTGATGTTAATGTAATGAGTGTTGCACATATAAACCAGGCGGAAATTCCTTAACTGAACTTTGCCTACCTTCTCTTCAGAGTAGCAGTACAAAAATACAGTATATGTATAGAACATTTTGAGAATGTGAGTACAGGTGTAACATTAAAAAAAAAAGTTTAAAATGAGACAAGCACTATATGTGTGAATCCAATTATGATTGCAATTAACATAAACAATATATAATCTATTTCTACTTTAAGAAAGCTTTGAAGCATCTATGTCCATGTCATGTATAATGAAATCTACTATCAGATAATGACTATCAAATTGATTATTTAGTACTGAGCATCACAGCGTGTATTGGTTTAATAAAGCAATAGGGGATAAGGAGCACTTAAACAGCAAGCCTACAAATGAACTAAGTTTCAACTGTTTTAATCACTTTTAGTGCTCCATCCACCATTACCATGGAGAAAAAGTTATTATTCCTGCCAACTGAGCTGTGCTTTGCCCAAACAACAAAACCAACATTTAACTCAAGCATAGTGCCATTATCCTATTTAAACAGCCGTAGCAAGTATGCGGTTGATTACACATGGAAGTTACATAAATGTAGAAATGTCTAGCACTTGTGGTATTATCCTGTTGGCTGTTGTTTCATGTTTTTTATTCCGACAATAACTGGTACCCTGCAGTCAACAAAGGTATAGCCGAACGGAACAAGCACTATGTTTCTCTTAGACAGACAAAGAAGAACTTTCAGTAGAACTGCAGTTTGAAATGTGTAGCAGCGAAAGTCCAACGACAAAGTGACAGCACTCTCCGGTCAGTAGTAAGCTGCGCTCTAAGTCATGGGGACTTGTGATCGCATATAACTGCTTCGATGATGAGTGAATTAAATAGGTTCACTCCCCTTGTTTCTTATGGGCAGGAAACATTAATGTGGACAACATAGCCAGATCCCTGAACCCTAATAGGACCGGACACTACCAATAGAACCCTGGCTACCCAATTGGCCAGCAGACAGTGGGTAATTTATGCCACACCCCCCCCTCCTCACAACTCCATCACGCACACATCCATTTAAGGATCAATATCAGGTAGCTTGAGCTCATCTGCTCGGGTTTACTGGAGAAGGGATTAAAGTAGACGAAAGACTGAGAAGTATAGGTTTAGGAAAAATATTGAAGAGTTTCCCCCCCTCCTCCCTGTACTACTTCCAGTCAGAGACAAGGGGTAATGTATTGGAACCCCTCCAGTGAGCTCCAGAGCATTCATAAACCTTTGAGACGAGATAAGAAGAGAGCAAGGACTGGGAAAGAGCAGAAAAAGAAAAATAGTAGGGTAAATGAACAGTACTGATGGGGGCAAAGAATCGTAACGGGTCTAAAGGTCACAATGAAGGCACAAAGCTTTGGCTGTTGGAGGCAGTATTTCTAACAGAAAGTTATTTTATATATATATATGATTTAAAAGGACTTTCGGAACAGGTACCATTTTGTAAACCTAATTGGCTTTACAGAAAGGTGAGCCAAGCTCTAGACTTCAGCAGACTTTCTCAATTTTATCACTGATATTTAATTATAGTATAAGATGAAGCTCAACCACGTTGAGCTTCATTGGTGGTGATGGAGGTGAATGTAGAGGTGCAGAAATACTACATCAGAAAATGCTAGCAGGGAATCACACTGATGGACAATGTGATTGTTTCCTAAAAGAAGTCTGACTGGTTGAACAAGAATGTGAAATCACTTCACGACGACGTTAGTAGACAATACGGTCTTGTTTATTTCTGTGTATATTATGACAGTTGCTAGTTACGTTTTTGGGAATAACGTACTTTGCATATAGCATTAAGTGATGATACACGGGCTGAGTGGGCAGGTGTGTTATTTAATAGTTGTTTATAATTTGATTAAAAATAAAAATAAACAATACATAGAGATGTCTTTTTTACTGAAACTATAGTAGGGCCTTCTACTGCTACACTACTACTACTACTACTACTACTACTACTACTACTACAGTACAACTACAGTACATACTCTACCTCTGCCAAGTAGATGCAGTTTTTTATTTTTCTCTTTTTTTATGAATAGCCTATTATTACATAAAGGTGGCACGTGTACCATTTGCCTTTCTATCTGTATCTGCCTTCTGGCCAATTCAATCAATCAATTCAATTCCACTTTATTTCAGACCCTTGGGTCCATATCAGCTAACTAAAACAAAACAACAAGGAAACATATATAATACAACTATCAATTACAATGCAATTATCAATTACAATACATAGTTAATAGCTCATAACTGTACACTATAATAATGGCCGAAACTGTACATTAAAATATAATATCTTAAAGGGAAAAACACGTTATTTTGTGGCCGCTAAAGAAACGTTTAGATTTCAAATACGAGGACATGAGCAACTGCAGCCTGATGTAACCAGACCATACATTTCTTGAATGTGCTCCATTGGGAAGTGTTCACAGTCGTTTCCTCCTACTTGGCATAGACGTCTGGTTCCTTATGAAACTATTAAACAGCACTGAACCTCATCTAGCTCTACCACCATTTTGAAACATGCTTGACTTCAATGTCATCTCACCAACCCACGCTGATTGGGTCGCCAGCAGGGTGGCTGTGAAAACGTTAATGCGAACAGGGTAATCTCAGTGAAATAAATTGGGCGCAATAGTGGGCGGAGCCAGATTAAGGAGCAACCCCTCGCGCACCTTAAAACATGAGAAGGGCATTTTCTGGATAGAGGGAATGTGTCCCCCTCAATATTTTGACCAAGTGTATTTGTTCCCCCCAATAAAAACACGAAAGCCGCACTGGGGCCGCCCGACGATATTGGAGTAATAGCCCATATGCATATTAAACCGCTCATTGAACCGCTTGGCAGTGGAACTGAAACCTATAAGCACTATTCAGACTGCATTGTCCTTTGTTGGATATGTTAATGCTTACATTGTGCACCCCATGATTTAGATTTGAGAAAGTCTCATGCTCCAGAATTGTTTTAATAGGTTGTGGCCAAAATGTGTAATAGACTATTGTTGTTTTAAGACAGCTATAGTTTAGCTTAGATCATCTCAAAGCAAAGATGTTTTGAATATGCAGAACATTTTTAACATTAATATATTGTATGAGCTATTAAAGTCCAGGGGTAATACAATAATTAGAACTTCCCACAAAGAACACAGGACAGAAGAGTAGGCTATATCATGCCTATGTGTTTTCAAAAAAATGAAATAGGCCTATGCCTAAATACATATGTTGTTGATAACACTTTCTGCATTATGTTCCATATATTTGAATTGAGCCAGGCGTTCCTGCGTTTTGTTTTTCTTTAAATAAATAGACATTTCCACCCTACATTGATGTAGAAAAGGCACAAATTGTGTTTTTGATTCTCAAAATGTTGACCCACTTTATATGCCGCCCCCCCCATGTTCAAATGAAACCTACGCCCATGCCTGCACTCATTATGTAAAATAAAAAATAAAACATGTTTTTCTTGTCAGATTGAAGGTTATTGTCTACATAGTGTTTTCAACATGAAATTTGGCCTTGTGTAGCCCTTAACAAAGATGGTCAGCCTTCTGCCCAGTCTGTTTCTCTCGTTTTGGTCTGTTTCCCATAACGTCTGCCTCAGCCTGTGTGTTATTTTCTCAGTATTCTCTGTTTCCTCTTTTATTCTGAAGGTTCTCTGCCTCATGTGTCTTTGTGAGCTTTACTTCCCTGTCTCAGTTCATCCCATTAAATTACCTTTTTTTGGTTTTGATTAAATTGTGTCGGCTACCCGTGTCCCGCATTCTTTTTGAGTCTGCGCCTGTGTTCACTTGCCTCAACCCTAATAAAAGACGGAGAAAATTCTGTAGTGGTCTTACATTTTTTTCTGCGGATGTACAGTATTATTACATTTTCTTATACTGTAATTTAACTTATACTTTAAGCAAATTCTGATTGTATAATCTCAAATCTTAGTTATTTTTGGTGTATTTTATCTCACTGTATATTCAGAAAAAACAAGTATTGGCCCCTCCCTCATCTGCATTTTATATAAATGAGTTTTGTAACACGACTAAATGTCCTTTGACTGAGCAGCAAACTTCTACTCTAGCCCTTATTGTAAAACTTTCTCTTTATTACTCTGTTAGATCAGCTCTTTAGGCACTTTCTTGGTATTGGGCTGTTATTTTGAGGATTGCACTATAATGACACTGGATGGAATGCCTCATTAAAAGAGTACCGACGAGGCAGTCACAACAAATTAAATAAAACAATATTTATGCACAAATAAAAAAGAGAAAATATACTTTCTCCTGCCTGACCCAGCTAAACTTAGCATGTTCAGATACGAGACGGCTTTGCATGTTCGTCCCGTGTCTGCGTGGGTTTCCTCTGGGTGCTCTGGTTTCCCCCACTGTCTAAAAACATGTTAGGTTCACACTCTCCAGACAGTGCCATTGACCAGACACTGGCATATATCTGGAGTTGGTCCCCGGGCGCTCCCTTGAGGGATGGGTTAAATGCAGTGAACACATTTTGCTACATGTATGTGTATGTGACAATAAAAGCACCTTTACCTTTACCTTTTACCTAAGCACTTTAAAGTTCACAGCCCCCTACAACACTGTGAAATTCAAGCTAGGCTAAAAGCATAATTGGTTTAAAAAGGATCACCACATTTGTGAAAGATGGAAACATTAGGGCACGCTAAGTAAGTGGAAGGCATTACCCTTTATGTGCCAGATGCTAATAGCCCTCAGCCATAGTTATTAGGGATAGTAGGCCTCAAAGTAAAGTGTGACTCGGCAGTCTCAGGGCAGGTGGCCTTGTAGCTGGTCAATCAATGGAGGCAAGTCAAGCCTTGAGTGGTCTACGGGCTGCTACCAGAGCAAGGGTCCCATAGGGCACCATGGAGATACAGTACAGTAATATTAACAATACAGTTTATTTGTATAGCACCTTTCATACACAATGTGCAACTCAACGTGCTTTACAGTTAAAAGCATTTGAAAAACAAAGGATTAAGGGAACAAACGAAATTAAACAAAAAGAAATAAGAAACAACAGAAAAGTAGGTAAAAGCCATGAAAATAATAAAAACCATTCCCTAGATAATAGTGAACTTATTTATGCTTTTTTTATGTTAATGATTTCCATACTGGTTTAATGGGACTCCACTCCTCTTTAAGGTCATTTACTTTAGCAAAGTGACTTCAACAGGACAGTACAATTGAGGAAATGGTGTTTCCCTACAGTTGGCATGGCAGCAGACCTCCCACCCAGATGTCCTCAATCCTACAATACCACCCTTCATGATAATTTCTCATCCCTATTGGGTTTAATGGGACCCTTGGGCTCCATCTTCTTGCCATGTGCAGGAAATTTGGCAGTGCTGTTTGGATGTCTTTGGCAGGCAGGGAGGTCACCGTAATTGCTGGCAGCTCCACCAGGTAGACCTGACTTTTACAAACATCTTGCCAGAATCTGCCTGTCTCTGCATGAGCGCTGGGGGTGTAGAGACACATTAGGACCCATCTTTGCCAGAGAGCTGTGACTGTGTGAAACCATCTAAAAAATTGCGAGGATTTCACCCTTTCCAGCGCTGCTCTACTTTTAACTGAAAAATAGGATTTGCTACTAAGATAACTATAAACACACTTAACCATAATTTATAGAATATTTTAATATTTGGTAAATGTGTTCTTGAATGTGCTTAATAAAAAAAATATATATATATATTTGAACTGCTCTATATTAATAAAATTAAGCAGTAACACAACAACAACAACATAATAATCTATTGTTTAAAATCAACCTAGTAACAATGAACCAATGGATGAACAGTGGGATAGCTGTAAAGAGTATCTGTTCACCCCATAAGGTTCCTGAGACTGCCTGCCTGCTCTATGTAACTGCTGGGACCCTGCTATCGTGAGATTAGCTGTCCCCTTGCCAATGTCATAATGTGTAAAAGCTCAAATGTGCCAAGATGTAAGTATTCCTATGCACTGCAGGGTACACCCACATCTTAAATATGATTTTACAAAATGTTCAACCATTTTGTATTTGGTGAAGTGACTAAGATTTTAAAATGTTTTGTGTATAACTCATTAGCATTGGGTAATGTTTTAGGACTGATAGTTTTTTAATTGAATGCAAATTTGAATTACTGCATCATAGGTCATGAAGCCCACATTCTATTTCCATATTAGTGAAAATCTCAAATCATGTTTGTTTCATAACACACGCACACACGCACATGCTAGGGTATACCTGCCTGCAGTTTCAATGCCAGAAATTGTTCACTGAAATATCATATTCCAAATTGAGAAATGCTTAAATGTAGTAAACTGTTAAAATGATTGTAACCTTTATGTGTCACAACTGTACCTTCAGAGAAAAAAGTGGTCTGTGCAGCTGGTATGTGTCATTGATCTGGAAGTTCATGTCACAAAGTATTGTTGAAAGTAGTCCCAGATGAACACCCTGAAAGCAAGCCCTAGCTGTGTATTAAAAGGAATATGGTAATGGTGCTCTGCTTATGAGGTCATATATACTGCCTACACAGTTTATAGAAGGTAAAATTCTAATCATTCTTATGCTAAACATATAGCTCTTTTTAATCTCTGTATGATATTTCAACATAACAGAATACAAAATGCATTGCTTTGAAATGCAACATCCTCACCGACCTGGAGGAAAGTGAAGTGTATGATGAATCCTTTCGATTCGAAGGGTTTCTGGGGTACCATGGGTATGCTGTCATCAACCTTTGGAAGGGAGCCAGCCCCAGCTGTAAAAAAATTATATTTGGACATTGATGGAATTATTCACAAAAACAATGTGACAGTTAATGCATGTGTCCTTTATCTCACATGCTTAGTACACGTTAAGTGTATTGGAACAGGCTTCTATGTTATATTCTCCAGTAAAATAGACACACAACAAAATAAATACATTTAAGAAATGTGTTGCTTCTACCAATTTAGACAATGTAGATGTCAGACAAAGGCCTGGTAACTGGCAATAATAGGATTTATGCTTGACAGACTACAGCTTGTAAGGATTGCAAAGGCCTGAGATGTGCCTGAGAGCCTTGAAAATCTTACAAATCAATTGTTCAACAAGTGACCAGTGAGATGCAGCTAAATCAGGAGTACTGACCTACTTTTAAAGGTTTTGTGGGTGCTGGTGTTGTTATTCCAAGGGCGTATTATGCAGGACAGTCAAGATAATGAAGTCCTTTGAATGAACCCTGCAAACTGTGCTGAGGTACTGTAAGAATGTCCCGATTTACCCTGTTATCGCAGTTGCCAAGTTAAGATAAAATACAAAATGAAAAAAAACACAAATAATTGATTTACCACCCATGTCAGAAAAATTTGTGATAAAATTACTGCCATATTGTAGATCTAATTACATTTAATGAAAATACTTTTTTTTTTCCATTTTGGAAAATGCTTGGGTTGTGAAAAATCTTGCTGTGCATGGTTCCTATTGTGAGAGCAAAAGACCTGTGGAGAATCCTAATCCTGTTTTCTGTCCCTCTCCATTATCATTACATGTCCTTAATTATTCCGATTGTTATACATTGCCAACGGTAATGTTTTTCCACATACATGTGTAGTAAACCGTTTATATAGTTCAGTTATAGTCAGGACCACAGATGGCAATAAGATGATTGCGATCAGATGGTTAAGATTATGCATTCCCGGGCATGACTGTGGCCTGCCTGAACTATGATTGAACTGAGCTTGATTTTTTTTTTAAAGTTTTCTATTTTAACATACTATAAAGATAAAATGCATTATGCAACCGTTTTCATGTTCATGTGTCATGTATATTTTCAGTGTTATCTAATCTATTAAAAAAAAAATGGAATAAATAAAATAAAAACACTGCAGAAACCCACCACATAGCCTTGTTTATGTTTTATGAAGCATTTGTTTTAACATAAAACAGATTGTTTTTGAGCACATCATGCCACATTACAAGATTGAACCTTTATAGAGAATCTTGTATTTACGATTTTCATTCTTATATTACATGTTGTTTTTACTATAATATTGTGCGTGTGTGTGTATGTATACAGTATATATAATTACATTTTATTAATGACATATTGTGATATGTGGATCATCATTTTAAACTATGCACATTAAATATAATTGCACTGCTCCAAAATTCCCTTAATATGCATAAATATCTAAATTCATTCTTCGTTTTCTTGTGCCCTACATCAGTGTATAGTACACTGATTAGTTCCAGATCCCCAAATTGTCAGTCCAGTAGGTGTATTGACGGTACCTTTGTTCACCAGCCATGTTATCTTGCTATCTGTTAGCAGCGGGCATAGCACCCGTCTCTTAAGGCTTCAGACATTTGTCAGCTGAACACATGCCATTGGTTATTTACTCTCCAATCAATCAGTGTTTGGCACGCAATAGAGCGGCACACTGTGCTCTTTTGTATTCCTTTTCTTCAGTTAGAGACCCTTAAACCGCAAACAGGAAAATAAATAAATAAAATGTAAGAGTTTAGAAGGAAGAAAGGAGAACAGGAGTTTAAGAGGCACACACTGTAAGGATAACATAGGGAGAGATGCTAGTTGCATTTGAATGGGTTTTAATGTTATGTGCACTGCAGTGTACAAACACAAGCGCAGTCTGTGCTAAACAAAAATAGATGACAATGTTTTTTTAATTTACTTTGTTTTGTTTAGCATTTTCCTTTGTATACACACCCCTTGCTATGCTAGCATTTGGTTTCAATATGATGTAGCTATACTCTGTATTATGTGGGTATAGTATGGATGCATGGCGAGTGTACGAATTAGAATGGGATGGAGAGTGAAGTGGCTGGCCTGCATTCTGACCTCTGCAGAAAGATACAGTAGCACTGGGGGCTGGATGAGCAGTGCAATAGTGCAGCGACTGCATACCTGGAGAATAGTAATATTAATTCAAATTACATATAATTCAATCTTTACACGGGAGAAAACATGGAATGTTTTCAGATACATAGTGGCTGGAAATATTGCCCGTCCAGTTTCAGCATTCCAAGGGCTTGCTGTTGCTTCAGCTTTAGACTTGTAAACTCCAGCCAAAATTAGCAACCCAATGTAGGCTTGGAGGTCTGTCACATCCACATCTTTCCAACTGTTCACATACATACGGCTTTCCTCTAAATTTGTCATCTCAAGTATATTGTTTTTTACTGATGGTGTTATGAAAAGCTCAAAGGCTGATTTTATGTCTTGGCCATGGCTGACAGCGTATCTGGTGGGGCCTGGAATAATTTTTATCACATTAGCAGCACTAAGTCTACCCTGTCGTTCAAGTGGGGAGAGTGACCATAATAATTTTCCATTTTTGGAAGGTAACGTGTCTGCTGGTGGTTGAGAGACAACAGAAGGGTCAACTCCAAGAGTCTCATTTTCTTCAGAGGAGGATGCCTCATAATCAGGGTCCTCCTCAACATTATCCTCAGTCTCGGACACATTCTCCTCTATGTCACTTTCAGTCTCAAAGAGCTGTGACAAAACTTCGCTGACAGAAAAACTTTTCTTGCAGGCCATTTTCAAATGAGAGAGTGTACAGAGAACGTACATCGAGCACCAAGAGAAATAGTTTAGAAGGCTGCGGTGCCTGTGTATCATGTGATGCAAAACACCCCTGCGGGAACCATATTGTCCCTCCCTCGGAGGGCGGGAACCATATTTAGGTGGGTGGGAGGTGGGTGGGTGGATGGGTGTGTGTGTGGGGGGGGATTGAAGATTGTGAAATTGCAACAACCTGCATTTGAAAGTGACCTCAATATCAGCCAAAACAATCTCAAGAAATGTGTGTATAATGTTCGTATTTTCGATATTTTATACAGCTAAAACAGCCTGGGGTCAAATTGACCCCAAGGAACACCGATGATTACAAAATGCATACAGGACATTGAAAATATATCATGTTAATTTTGTGTTTACCCGGTTGTCCCCATTAAATTAGGAAAAGTAATTCAATATGAAGCAAAAAAAATTATGTCAAGCACTTTTTTAGAGATGTTAAACATTGAATGGGGTCAAATTGACCCCAAGGATAACAGGAGGGTTAAACGTTGCCAGCCTCGCCAGTTGGTACCAGAAATACTAGTCGGTTCAACGTATTTTTTTATTTTTGAAAGTAGTAGGTACTTTGGATTCAACCCTTTCAGAGTGGCGAAACTGCAGGGATAGACATGGCTCACAGTGGAGAATTTTTTTTTTCCTTTACTCTCGCAAGGATCCTGGAGGGATCACAGGTATTCTCAGGAGGGTGGCGGGTGTCTCCCTTACAACGTATCCTAACTGGATGCGACAGCAAACGAGCATACGACTATCGCGTTCCATCGGACGCTTCATGTCCTCACTGAATCCGTCAGAAATTACATTCGATTACATCATGTAAAC
>JAODUK010031840.1:0-22652 GCA_027564635.1 Typhlichthys eigenmanni
AAAACCTACCACAATGCTGCCTGCAAGGACCTCTTCTCCCAAACAATCACAAGCACAAGAAAGGAGGACCCAAACCTAACCTTCTCCTTTTATTCCCTCCTGGACTCCCCTGGGTCCTAAAACCCTCTGTTTGCTGAGCCAATATAAGTCTTACTGGCTACATTAGCATGACGTAACAGTGTACATATGGCAAAAGTATTTTACTTTATTTCCCCCTCTCTTTCTCTCTCTCCACCTTCTCTCTCTATCTCTCTTACACTCTCTCTCTCTTTCTCTCTCTTTGTCCACCTTCTCTCTCTCTCTCTAACCTCTCTCTCTCTCTCTCTCTCTCTCTCTCTCTCTCTTTAAAACGCTCTCTCTCTCTCTCTCTCTCTCTCTCTGTCTGCTTTGTGGTAGTTCTAAAAAGCTAGCTAATGTATATCTACTGGGAAGGTATTGCGTGGAGAGTGTGTGTGTGCGTGTGTGTGTGTGTGTGTGTGTGTGCGCGTGTGTGTGTGTGCGTGTGTGTGTGTGTGCATGCATGCATGCGTGTGAGAGAAGGCAGGATGAGATAGATCTAGGGGGAACAGCTATAGCAGTGGTGCATGTCTTGCCTGGGAGCATTGCGACATTAGCTACAACACTTTGGTGATTCACTCAGCTGAGTGAATTATGTTGATTTTGCAGACAGATATGTGGCATTTGCCTTGTGATCAATATGTAAAGTATTCCCTGGGTTCTCCTGTGCTCATTCCACTCTGCGTAGGCCTTGTCATCTATGTCGGATGAGTCAGAACTGCCAGTCCCTTCACTAATTGATGAAGTTGCATTGCTCTGTACTCGGTTTAACCTTGATTGTCAGCCTGACTCCACAGCTCAGCTGGACCAAAGCGAGGCCGGATCATAGCTTGCATTATTAAAACCCCTAGCTTGCATTATGTGATCAAGGATTAACCGAGAGTCCTTGAAACTTTGAACGTTTTACGATTTAGCTTTATGAAATATTCATATATTTATAAATTGTGTTTATTTTTGTTTGTATAAATGTTGGTGACGTGTGTTGTGCTGTTTAAAAATAATGTAAGCTGTACATATTGCACAAGCTATAAGCATATGTTTAGCGGGTCATAAGTTGTTGAAAATCACTGTTGTACTGTAATGTGTTGTACTGTGTGCGTGTGTGTATTTGTGTGTGCAGTATGCTTGTGTACAATAGCAGAAACACAGTACATAATCTCCGTGTTTTTCCCCGTAGAGACCCTGCGGTTGGCTGTCATCATCGGCGTGGCGATCGGGGCCTTCCTAGCGCTCACGGTTCTCATGGGGACCTTAGCTGCCTTTTGCTGTGCCCGTCTGCAAAGGAGTAAGCCCTGCTGCTTTTCATCAGGCACACACAATTAATGCAAGGCAACCGCAACACAAAGATGCTACATTAGCTCTTGGCACTCTATGCGATACACATTCAGGGCTCATGTATTGGCACAGTTGTCCACCCACAGTGCACTACAAATCATCATATTAATGTTAATGAGTTAATGAGTTAATTAATTAGTGTGAATTCATGAAATAGTGAGTGGGATTAAGTGAGATTGTGTGTGTGGGTTCAGCAATAGTAGTATAGTTTAGTATCTAGACAAAAAAGTTGACATTTCAAACATTTTAATAACATTCACACTTATAGGCACTTGGTAGTGAATGTTACATATTATTACTGTATTTGTTTACCTACATTAAATTATCTTATAAGATTACTATTTAGGGTAGTCAGTAGTGAATATGTATGTTACATACTATTGCTGTATTTGTTTACCTACATTAGCTTATCTTATAATAATCTTATAAGAAACCATTTGTTATCTCTCACAGAGGACGTCCATCTTGTCATGTCATCTCTACCAGTGTCTCTTTCACGACAGAGAGATATGAAATCAGAAAGTAAGACTTCTAGTATTTTGTCCGCTGTTAAAAGTTGTTTATGTGAAACTGAATTGTTCATCACTGTGTACAGCATATGATTAACAGCACTATGCATTGCATCAATTACAGTAAATGCTCTTTTTTACAGATGCTATTTCCTGTGATTTTGAACTGTCAAAATACTATCCTCAAACTGTGTACTTTAACATCAGGTGCAGAGGTGGAATAATTTTCAGACTTATTTTGCCGCGCCAACTAAATCATATTTTTATCTTGCAAAAGTTTTGTTGCAAAAACAAATTACTTTAAAGTAGGTTGGCATCCATCACTTCAAAGCACTAACCAGTGATGGATAGCAGGCGAGATCAAGAGAGTGCATTTTATTTGCTAAATTCTAAATCGTCTTGCCATGGTGTGTCAATTATCTTTTCTGCCAGCTATTACTGGGCCTTTGTGCAGGCTGTCTTCTTGTCTTGAGATGTTACTCTAATTTGTCCCAAAAAAGTAGCCACTCTTTTGCTCAGTTGAACCTTACCTTTGTGAAGTCATGAAATCATCTAATTCCCACATACGGTATATGAAGGAATATTTCTTCTGTATTATCGGTGATTATCTTGTTTGACTTTGCTGCCATGTTCTTCTTTAACCTGTGGCCGTCCCACAACACAAATGTCTTTGTTGGAAATAGTGTGTGAAGAATAATGGCAAGAAATGACCACGATAGTATACAGTACTGTACTAATCAATAAACTACCATGTTAGTATACAGTACTAAACAATAAACTACCATGTTAGTATACACTACTAATCAATAAACTACCACATTAGTATACAGTACTAAACAATAAACTACCATGTTAGTATACACTACTAATCAATAAACTACCACGTTAGTATACAGTACTAAACAATAAACTACCATGTTAGTATACACTACTAATCAATAAACTACCACGTTAGTATACACTACTAAACAATAAACTACCACGTTAGTATACACTACTAAACAATAAACTACCACGTTAGTATACACTACTAAACAATAAACTACCACATTAGTATACACTACTAAACAATAAACTACTATGTTAGTATACACTACTAAACAATAAACTACTATGTAGTATACACTACTAATCAATAAACTACCATGTTAGTATACACTACTAAACAATAAACTACCACGTTAGTATACACTACTAATCAATAAACTACCATGTTAGTATACACTACTAAACAATAAACTACCATGTTAGTATACAGGATTAATCAATAAACTACCACATTAGTATACACTACTAAACAATAAACTACCACGTTAGTATACACTACTAATCAATAAACTACCATGTTAGTATACACTACTAAACAATAAACTACCACGTTAGTATACACTACTAAACAATAAACTACTATGTTAGTATAACAGTACAAATAATAAACTACCACGTTAGTATACAGTACAAATCAATAAACTACCACGTTAGTATACACTACTAATCAATAAACTACCACATTAGTATACAGTACAAATCAATAAACTACCACGTTAGTATACAGTACAAATCAATAAATTACCATGTTAGTATACACTACTAAACAATAAACTACTATGTTAGTATAACAGTACAAATAATAAACTACCACATTAGTATACAGTACAAATCAATAAACTACCATGTTAGTATACACTACTAATCAATAAACTACTATGTTAGTATAACAGTACAAATAATAAACTACCACATTAGTATACAGTACTAATCAATAAACTACTATGTTAGTATACACTACTAAACAATAAACTACCACATTAGTATACAGTACTATCGGTATCTGAGGCTGCCTGCGACGTTTGAAGGTACAGCAGTACACATGATCTGATCCGCAGTTCTCTCTCTCCTTCCCCCTCTTCTACCCCATCCTCTCCCATCCCTCCTAGATCTCAAAGGAGTGGTCTCGACAAAGAACGACATCCGCGTGGAGATCGTTCACAAAGACCACAGCACGGCATCTCGGGACAGCGAGGAGCACTCGTCCGTAAAGCAGATGATGGTAAGGAGGAGCTTGGTCTCGGCTCACCACGGCCCAGAAACACCCGAGTGTACACACAAAATGTAGTAATGAATTGAAAGCCACAAGAGTAACGGAAGGTAGACCAGGGATACAGACAAGATGATCCAGCCCTGGGCAGACGTATTTAACACACGAGGGGCTGATTATGTAGCCTGGCTCCGCCCGACTATTGCTGTCAGCTCAATTTATTTAGCTGAGATTACAGTCTGGAAATCCTGTTTGCATTATCGTTCAGACAGCCACCCAATCAGCATGGGTTAGTGAGATGACGTTGAAGTCAAGCGTGTTTCCAAGTGGTGGGAGAGCTAGATGAGGATAAATATTGTTGCAACGCCAATTAGTTCAGCGCTGTCCAATAGTTTCTAAATGAACCAGAGGGCTATGCCAAGTAGGAGGAAACTGTGAAGACTTCCCAATGGAGCGTGTGAATATGGTCTGGTTACACCAGGCCAGTGCCATGGAAATACAGAGTTACGCCAACGGAAGTTCGAAATAAAATAAAAATAAAATAAAAAATGAATGCATCGATTTACATTTAAAATATAATTTATAAGGTACTTTGTGTATTTGCGGCTAACTTCCGGGAACTGTTTTGAGGCTCCACGATCCGCCATTGCTGTGGAAATAAACGATCCACTGGCGTGAGCGGCGTTAACGCCACTCTCTCTTCTACATGGCTCTGGACCATCTGATACAGCTTGTGATGTGCAGCAGACACACACACACACACACACACACACACACACACACACACAGAGCACGCTGGTCACCTGCTGTTGGCTTATCTGTCTATTGCATCACTCCCACTTTATGAGCACTTTGTCAACAGCTCCCATATGGCGCTATTGTCGCCCGCTGTATATTATCTGGCTGTTAATCTTTCGGTAGCTCTACACTTTACGTCTCCTTTAGAGTGTTGCTGCTGACTCTGCCACAGCCGTGCGTCCCCGTGGGGATCAATAAAGCGCTCTTTCATCTTATTTTAGCCTCAGAAAAAGGCTGCGGCATTATTTTCACATTGGAGGCGGCTGCAGCCATACTGGAATATGTACACGTACGGCCTCCTATTAATGTGCACGCGCCTCGCACGCCTTCCACGCGCCTCGAACAGCTTCCACACGCACGCGCCTCGAACGCCTTCCACGCGCCTCGCACGCCTTCCACGCACCTCGAACGCCTTCCACGCGCCTCGCACGCTGCCTTCCACGCGCTTCGCACACCTTCCATGCGCCTCGAACGCCTTCCACGTGCCTCTAACAGCTTCCACACGCACGCGCCTCGAACGCCTCGCACGCCTTCCACGCGCCTCGAACGCCTTCCACGCGCCTCGCACGCCTTCCACGCGCCTCGAACGGCTTCCACGCACCTCCAACGCCTTCCACGCGCCTCGAACGACTTACACACGTACGCGCCTCGAACACCTTCCACACGCCTCAACGGCTTCCACACGCACGCGCCTCGAACGCCTTCCACGCGCCTCGAACGTCTTCCACGCGCCTCGAACGGCTTCCACACGTACGCGCCTCGAACGTCTTCCACACGCCTCAACGGCTTTCACACGTACGTGCCTCGAACACCTTCCACGCGCCTCGAACAGCTTCCACACGCACGCACCTCGAACGCCTTCCACGCGCCTCGCACACCTTCCACGCGCCTCAAAAGGCTTCCACGCGCAGGTGCCTTGAACTCCTCTCACGTGTGTGTGCCCTGCAGGTTGACCGGGGGGAGTACCAGCAGGAGCCCGTCCTCAAGCAGCTGGAGGTGGTCCAGGAGGAGGACAAGGACTTCCAGCACGTCAAGGTGTGTGGGGGAAGGGGTGTTTGTGTGGGTAGGAGGAGGTGTTAGTGTGGGTGGGGAAGGGGGGTGGTGTGTGAGGTGTTTGTGTGGGTGGGGGTTGTGTTTGTGTGTGTGGGGGTGTGTGTGTGTGGGTGGGGGGTGTGTTTGTGTGTGTGGGTGTGTGGGTGGGGGGGGTGTTTGTTTGTGTCGGGTTATATGTGTGTGTGTAGGTGTGTACGGGCCGGCTTCTGAAAGAAACCACGGCCCCCACAGAGAAAACCGCGCCCACGCTGGATGGGCATGTGGGCAGAGATGTTTGAATACTAACCAAGATAGAGCAGCGTAATGGCCCAGGTGTACTTCCTGCATCTGTGGGCGGTGCGTGCGCCGTAAATATTGTCACACAGACTGCCTGCGCACCTCCAAACGTTTTGCGTTGACTGCTATTATTTACGCCAATATTGTTCACAGGGAGACAATGTGTGCACATATAAATCGTACTTAGAAATATTCCTAATTCCAAAGCAGGTTTTTGTATACATAAATAGCCGTGGCGAACAGCCTGAGTGCGCTTTCGCGTTGCGTAAGGACCAACATTTAGTGGTACACCCGGGTCTTAATGAATCTTCATGGGATCAAAAGTAGACCTAAAGGTATTATAATTCTAACAGATAGAGCAATGTAATGCCTCTCTATGGGAGCAGATGTGGAACAGATCTGATGAATCAGGCATATTTAGTGGCAGATGAGGAGATTAGATGGCAATGATGAACATGTTTACATTTTTGTGTGCTAATGTGCTGCCCAAAAGTCCTGCATGGGCCTTGTTCACCATGCTGCTTTAGAGATGGACACATACAGTTTTTCTCAGGCTTGTCTTTTAATCAACCCAGATTACGAAGTCTTTATAAGGTCAAAGCCATTGTGTGGCGTTTATTTATATAATTTATTTATTTTATTTATTTATTCATTACTTATGTTTTCTTTCAGCAGAGGGCCGCTTTAGAAATAGACCAATAGCCAATTACCAGTAGACTGTCAATAGACTGGTTTGTTATTCTTTCTAATTGGGTGAGGCGGGGGACATACTCATTAAAATACTAAAGCACAGGACACATAGAAGATGGAACAGCGAATGCATGTTCTGACACGAGCGAGAAGGGACAGTGTGTTTTATTTTCCTTTTCCAAAGAAACTGGCGTGTCTTATAAAATCACAATAATTTCCTACATGGGGTTTTGGGTACAGTAAGGCCGCGATGCCGCAGGACGCGGCTTTCAGCTTCCAAAACGCAAGGCGCACTGCACTGCATTGCCTTTTTTGTTGCAACCTACTCATTTATTGTTTATCAAAACAACCGTGTGTGTGTGTGTGTAGAACTGGCATAGTAGCCAGCGGGCTAGCCCTAACTGCAAAAACTAACATGTAACTGTGATAATGTTGTTTTAGGTTTAAGATCTAGCTGGACTTGTTTCTAACATAAATGGCTTATCTAGTGACTTAAAATAAGTAAATCTGCAATTAATTTAAGAAATCTTATCAAGTGAATTTCACTTACTGCACTGGCAGCCAAACTAGCTTTTTTAAGCATAAGAAAGCTCATAACTAATATATTTGAACTATGGGATTTTTGCAGTGCTGCTAAAACAATAATAGTTTTCTAACTTTACAAGCATAAACATAATATTATATATTGCTAATATACAGCTTACTCTGTGAATGCAGTGTCCTAGTAACAGTAAACTTGCCCGCTTCTCAGACCATTCGATTGGATAACAGGAAATAAACAAAGATGGCGTCGGACGCTTTTCTGCTTCAAGTTCAATTTTCAACTCCAAACTCCATTTTCAACTCCAAAAAGGACATGACGTCAGAAGCAATATTCCTTGCGGCGGTTTTAAGATGGGACTTTGCCATAGAAATGCCTGTCTTTACAAGCGGTGCCACAAATGTAAATAAATGCCCACTGGCGTTCAGATATATCTATCTGATTATCAATGCTAACGTCGTACCGGTACATTGATCTAACAGATTTGTGCATGACAATCCCGCATTTGGTCATATTTCGATTCATAAACAGAAACGGTCAAATCTATTAGTTAACATACAACTAAGTAATACTGAGAAGTCACAATCACGTCAGATCCAACAAAGATCCGATTCAAACTATAAAAGTTGGATCCGAGTCTCGGAGGACCCGTGAAGATCTCTAACACACACACACTACATCTTTACCTATGTCTTCTGCTCTATTAATAATGAATTAACAAAAGCTCTAACCTTTCCCCCAACAGGACCCCACCAACGGCTACTACAGCGTCAACACCTTCACCGAGCACCACGCCACGCCCACCATGGCACTGGCAGCCAGCCAGGGAGCCGAGGCGTCGCGCAGCCCACCGGGCAGCTCCATGACCCTGGGCAAGCAGCGCGTGCCCACCGGCATGTCCTTCACCAACATCTACAGCACGCTGGGGGCGGGGCCGGCCCGCCTGTACGACTACGGGCAGCGTTTCGTGCTGGGCGCGGGCGGCAGCAGCATCGAGCTGTGCGAGCGCGAGTTCCAGCGCAGCTCGCTCAGCGACTCGGGCTCCCTGGTGGACACGCAGTGCGACAGCAGCGTCAGCAGCTACAGCAAGCAGGACGGCTACGTGCAGTTCGACAAGGACAGCAAGGCCTCCTCATCCTCCCACTACTCCCAGTCCTCCTCGCAGAACTCTGACCTGACCCGGCCGCTGCAGAAGCGCATGCAGACCCACGTGTAACCAGAGCCTGACTGGGCCGGGGGGGGGGGGGACATGTTGTTGTTTGTTTTGTACGTGCACCTGGGCTGGTGGAACGCTAAGTGGCTTGCTAATGCCAGCTTCTGAGGCTGCACATCTGGACGTGGACGCCTCAGTATACGAGAAGAAGACGTCAGTGGCAATCGTACGTCTGCTCTAACGACTCATAAACAGCGAGCCGGTGCTTTGCTGCAGACTGTCGCATTATGGCCATAAAAAGACAAAACCTCTCAAATATGCACAGGCAGGTGTTTATCTGAAAAAATAAAATAAAAATGAAAAATCCTTTTTTTTTAAGAACTAGGGGCTGTGTGATCGCCTGCGATGATGGATTTGGAATTCACAGTGTTGTTAGAAATGTTAATCCTTGATCATTCTTCTACCTGCTGTGGGAGGAACTGTAAGATCAATCCTTTTGAGGGCGAAAGAATGTGCACTTGCACAGCAAGGATCTCTGATATCTGTAGGGCTTTCACAACACCTGCAGTAACCTACTATAATGCTTTCTGGCCTGGAAGAGGGAAGGGGGGGGGGTATATTCTGCATAATGTGTTGTATTTCTTTTTTTCTCTTTTACCTGTAGTTCTATTTTGTAACTTGTGAGAGATGTTTGCCTCTTGTTGTTCGCCCTGTGAATGTCCATGAAGCGCTCACAAGTCACAGGTGAATGCATGGAGTGACTGAGCCATCACACGCAAAGCTAGGATAGCGTACGAAGGCTAACGCAAGCTAGGGTAGCATCCGAAAGCTTCTGTTCAGCATCTCGCTGCACCACGGCCCATTTTTCACTTTCCTCTCCTAAAAGGACCTTATGATGTTTACAAGTGTGGAGGAGCAAGGCTTCCGACCGCGCTCTGCACTTATCCCATTTAATGTGAGACACTGTAAAACGGCATCTCTGGAAGGCACATTTTCCCAGCTACCAGAGCGATTTCCCATTTCCATACCTAGCTGATATTGTCTTGTTTACACCAGAGCTTTGTGAACCCAGCATTTTATGTACTGTGATTTAACTTGGCTCTGAATGACACGAGTGGAGTGATGATGATGTTACAGTAGCTTTGTTTCCGTCAGACATTTTGAATCTCACTTTGACTTTCACACCCACTGTTTCAAGTGAGCCCATGTGGCAGAGCCAAAGATGATGTGCATGTGAAGCTATGGGCATGGTGTTCTCCAACAACCAGTTCCACTGCTGAACTGACTAAAACTTGAGAATACGTAGGAATCATTCAATACGACTTCCGCACAGTCATGCTACAACAAGCTGGAATGGTAAAAAAATGTAAAATAAAAAGGCTCACACAAATAAATCTCACTTCTGACACCTGAACATTAAATATTTGAGGAATTTGGGAGTGAAAATGACTGCAGGAATTAAACGATTGTGGTGAAAGCACAAAGGCATACTTTGCATAACTACTACTACTGTTCTGAACCTTCTGAATATTAACGAAAGCATGGGTTGATGTAATGTCCGAGCTGAGCACTCCAGCTGAGGAGCTGGGCCACTCCTGTGTAATAAAATGAGTCTCTTCACTGTCATATTTTACAATCCTACATTGATCTGAGGGATTTTTCGTGGACACACATTACTGTATAGAATGATTTTGTGCCAACGTTGTGCTTTGAATAAACAAACGTACAGTAATACTGATGAATTTATTACCACAAACGTTTTCTCTGATATGTTGCAATTGTTTTGACAGTGTCGTTTCATTGAATTCAATTCGAGCCATCATTTACCAGCATGCACAGTTTAGAATTCTCTTTTTTTCCAGGCACCCAAGGTACCACTGGTGTTGGAACTGCTGTTTACCAGCCAACTCCACTCTACCTTACATCAAACTGAGTGGTTGAACCTATCTGCACTTACCTTGTCTCACAAACTACCTTGTCAGTTGGCATTTTGGATCCCCACCATCTGCAGGGGCTCAGTGCAAACATATTTAGAGAACTTTTCCAGCTTGTTTGTGTGCCAACGCTAGTCTTGTATTGAACTGACATGCCAAGTATAGCGCACACAAAACCAACCACAATTGTTCTCCCTATTCTGTATTATTTGTCATAAATATATGTCCATTTCACTACTTGAACTTCATATCAAATGATAATACTGTAGAAATGTATGTTATATAGATTTTCTGTCATTTTGGACAGTCTCCCTTCAATTTTCATTTTTTATTTAATTTTAAACATGCCCTAACTTGATTAGCTATGTGACTGTGAGATTTTGGTTACAATCAATACAATCCTAAATTGTTTTTTGGTTTTGTTATTTTGGTAGGAATTTTGGTTAGCTTCTGACCATAAAACTATGGGATAAAAAACAACTAATTTTACAATGGGGACCTTTTAATTAAAAGTAGGTGATACTTTATTCTTACAGTAGGTTAGTATAATTAAAAGCTGACATTTCTTTCATACAGTTTACTGTATGCCTTAAAACACTACAGCATACTGTATGGTAAATGTATTTAGATAGCAAGGTTAAAAATGCTCTGTTATACTGTATTCTAATACTGACAGTAGGAGAATCTGTGCATTCATTTTTTATGTCTGAAAGCCATCCTTCAGTACTGTCCATCACAACTGTCTGCTGACCTAAGATGCTCTCGTAGCAGACTGTTGCAGATTGTGATGGATTTAGCTTATGAGATTTGCTTTGCCATCAATTAATGAAAGGTTGAGAGCAAGCAGACTTTGGTCCAAGTGAAATCAGCGGGTGACATTTGCCTCTATTCATCTGCGAGGGACACCAGCATGTCTCCACACCGACTCCTATCTCCACCCTGCTCATTTAGACATTAAAATTATTTTCTGTCTTTTGATCTCTATCTGGCTTTAAATAACAGCAATAACTGAACCCATCTTCCTAAGTCCTTGGTGGCTGGCCGGCTGATACAGTGTTGTTGGGCAAGTTCTGTTATGTTGGATCTGCAGAGATGGCTGGAGATGGCTGGTGAAAGTACATCTTGGTCGGTTTACACTGAAAGGAATGACCCCCAGGAAGTTCAGATTATAAGGTGACGATACTACACACTGCTAATTATTTGGATTAGGTACCACTGCCTCTAATGCAGCAGATATTATACTGTAGTATATAGCTGTAGTAAGATTTACAGAAATATACAGTATGTGCATTACTGTTTTCGACCTGAACATAAGACATTTCAAGCGGCTCTTGGCCAAATTGAAATAAAAACACTTAGAAGATGAACAAACACGGTCATGTTATATTAATAATAAATGGGGATAATTTTGAGAATGCTATCAATTATGTGTCCGAGTGGCTGTGCAGTCATTTCTAGAAGGCCATCATGGATCAATATAAGTCTTGTTTCTGATCTACATAAATTATAGGTTTCTGGGAGAGGGCGCACTACCCAACAGAAAGTATTGACCTGACGTAAGAGTAAGACACTCCCTTATTGTGACTTGTAGATAATTTACTATGTGCTTATTGACATTTTGCAAGTGTGCTGGCAGAATGCCACTAAGGTGAAAGCCTCAGTGAGTCTCCCGGTTGATGAAGTGTTGACCATGTTTATTTATTAAACTGTTTCCCGTGAATTAATACAAGAAAAGTTTTACAAAGAGGAGGCGACGTCAATAACACATACACCGGTTTGACCTTTAGTCGGCATCAATGACGCAAACGGACGGTGGCCGGGCAAAAGAACGTGCATGTTTAATAACCATAATACAGCGGTTCCAGCTGTGTCACGACCCTCGTGTTCACTGTGTATTGCTTTCACCTGTCCCTCGTTATTCCCCGTCCAATGGCCTGTCTTGTGTTTCTGTATTCAAGCCGTGTGTTCTTTCCCATGTTTGTCATTAAACCCCTGGAACTTACCTTGTAGTTTGTTTAGTTCCAGCCTGCCTGCCTGCTAACCCTAACACGTATAATAGTTAGATGTGATTTGACAATGTAGATATTTTAGATATCTAAAAAATGGTTATTAACTTCTGCACAAGCCTGATAACGACCCATTCATCTGAGAAGCCTGGTCCAGACAGGACGCACTCCTAGGCCTGGTGTGTGGGGAGCATAGAGCATTGTGCACCCCGCTTTGGAGTTTCAAAACAAAACAATAGAATTTGTTCATACCGGTTCATGGAGGGATCTTATGGGGATTGGAGGCAAAACATCAGTTCTGTTTATGAACTACATGTGGAAATACCCTGGCCAAAACATCAAACACTCACCACATTGAGTGTTTAAACGTTATTCTTTTTCTTTGGAATTCACACTCCTGTCTTCTATGTAATGACATTTTGAAGAATGGATTGTGACGGAGCTGGAATGCTGAATACGGCAGAAGAGAGCTTAATGAAAAGTGTCGTCAGTATCAAATGGGTTGTCTTGTGTTCGGCTGATGGAATTGTTTACATAGATCTGAATTTTGCCTTCATAGAAACACTTTCAAACACTTTCATCACTCTATAAAGAGAGGCTTTCTCAAGGCCTGATGGGTGTCCATGGAATAGCTCCCCTTTATCTCCTACTGAAAGTCTCCATCTAAGTCTGATAGCATTCAGCAACAGATTAAAAATGTTGATGAAAGCGAGTCATGCATTAATATGAACATCTAAACCCTTCCACATCTTTGGGTCAATTCAAATGTCCAGTTATAAATGTGGCATAGCTGGGATGTTCACACCTGACCAAACCACATAGTCTCAACTTGCTAGAGTCGTTTATACAACTGTCTTCGAGATCAGTCTGAGCAGGCATCCATCGCTGTGCCAATAAACACACTGACAGCGTATTAAAGGCCTTATAGCATTCCTACTATTCCTACTGTCATAACGTTGTATTTCCCATCAAGCTGGACATGTTCTTCTTGTTCAGATACCATCGGTGTATGAATGTGTGTGTGTGCGTGCGTGTGTATGGGTGAATGTGAGGCAGTCCCGTACATCGCTTTGTGGCCAGACAGATATTGCTATAAAAAGGCAGTCTATTTACCATGTCAGTTGGTGAGCATTTTGCCCTGACATGCCCTGACCTAATTGTTTATCTGACCTGAGTGGGAGGAGTCACAGACAACAGATTACAATGCAGAAATAATGCTGCTCTTTTACACACAAGAGTAATATTGTGAACAGCACAATGCGTGAAGTTCAAGAATGTAGTTTAAATGGTAATTGATGTGATGTGTTTCACCAACAACAAAAAATTATTCACATTCATATTATATTCATAAACCAATACTTGTTGTATAACTATACATCTGGCAGTGACGTGTCAAGGTGTCAAGTCGAAGAGATGCTGTTTTAAGTGCAAACTGTACATTTCTCCTTTAACGACAGCTAACATTTTACAATGATACTAAAGTCACACATCAACGTTACGGAACTAAGGTTATTTGGCAAATCAAAGCCTCACATATTACTTTTTGTTTGCAATGTGGACCATTGATGGTTTATTATAATGCCAAATGACCCATTCCCCTATACATCGACAGTAAAGTGTGTCCATAGGTTTTATGTAAATGGTCGATATATGCCATGGGGTCACACAGTGCTTATTTATAAGAGTTGCTAATAACATTTGAATTTAGTTAAAGCTTCACCTCTTCCTCGCCTGACTGTCGCTGGAGCCAATTTGCACCTAACACATCATTGACGCTCTTGACTGTTTTGTTCACATGTGGCACCTCAGTCACTATGTGGGTGCATACACGCTGAGCATTCCTTTACTCTCTGGTTTCTCCCCTTTACTCTAAAAGTGAGCTAATTGTCTGTGTGCTGCATTCCACCATTAAACACAACTTTCTTAAATGTCAATTCTGTCTTTTATTCATGAATCGAAGGAAAGTTCTGGGCTGGCGACGTTCTTCCTTGGCTGTTGGATGTCTCTGTCTTCGATTAAATATTGCAGGTTACAGATTGTTATCCAATAAATAAATTAACAGATTTTTTAAAATCTAAAACACGTGCCTGTTTCTATGTTATTGTTTTATTTGTATATGCATCCCCTTGGAATAGCCCAAGCATTTCTTTCAATGTTCACCTTTTCACAATATGACAAAATGCTTCAACAATCCCAGTTCCTCTTATAAGATAAAGGATAAGTGCTATGTGTCACACATAAAACTGAACATGGTTTGAAATTTGGCAGCTGGCAGTCTGTAGCTGTCAATCAAGGAAAGAGCAACTCTGTAGAGAATGCCAACACTAATATCCATTGAGGTTGAAGGAGTCTGCGTTTCCAAATAGAGTCTTCGGTGAGTTTCTCTTCGTTTCATCATTTTTCTTTTTCATTATGCCGCTGAATTCCTCTCAAAAGGGGATCTTGAGCAGGAGTATGCACTTCCTGAGGTGAGCTACAAAGCAGGTTAGTGCCCACTGTTGGCAGCAGATAGGGAACACGCTTTGTACGTGCGTGTGTTGCAGACTACGGGAGGAAGGTGGTTTTGTGCTTTACTAGCCTACATCAAAATGTAGGGAACAGAATCATTTAGTATAGACTACTTTTTCGTTGTTTACCTTACAGCCAAAATCATCAGAAGTAATTGTATATTCTATTTGCATTATATTCCTTTTTCACATTCTAATTCTGGTTATTTTGAGAGGGAATATGACACACCTGCGTGATTGATAACCTGACACGCCAATTACGACAAAGTTATGGCGAATAACTGAAGCGAGACTACCTGAATAAGGGCCTTAAAACAGTTTAATATGTTCACTAACCCTCCTCCATGTGCTGTTTAAAGAGAGCTTTTATTAATAGCTAAGTTTTTAAAATTGAATACTAAAATTCTATACAGAATTTTATATACAGTAGTTGTGGAGCATTTCTCAAATTAAATGCTTATGCACTTACAAGGCTGGGGAGCATTCACAAAAACTAACACACAACATTAATTTACCATAAAGCAAGTACTGTTCTGAATATAACCCATAGAGAGATAAACAGAGATGTTAAATATACTGAAGCTTGCGTCACTAGATAACAGTGACAAGGATAATAGAATCATTGAAAATACTTTAGTGCCATCTATGGGGAGAAGTTGTTATTGCAGATGTTTTGGAAAACCATCAAGACAGAAAGTATACTGTACATCAGTGTTGGGCAAGTTACTCAGGAATTGAAAGTTACTAGTTACTTATTACTCCTTCAAAAAGTAGTAATATTACTTACTTATTACTGGGTATTAAAATGAATTAGTTACATTAGTATATTACTTTCACCATCACTACCCTGTCTCTCCCCTTCCCAAAAAAATACAACCTGTGTAGCCTGCTCATTTTATAATTTAATCCTCCTTATGGGAACAATAATTAACCTTAGGAGTCAACAATCAGCCTAAGTGAAAACATTGCAGCCTCCCAAACCAGATGATTGACAGGTTGGTTCAATTAGCCTGCTCTGTTTGCTAGGACCAGAAATATCGTTCTTGTAACGCTGTAATGCAGCATTACTTTGATTAGTAATTGTAATATATTACTGTTTAGGAAAAATTAATTAGTTACACTATTAGTTACTGGAAAAAATAATGATGTTATAGTAACTAGTTACTGCCCAACACAACCAGTAGGCCTACATCAGTAGGAGATAAACAGCTACCAGAAAGCAAACTAACACTAGAATATAGTGACTGACAGCATCATGTTATCAGGTCTAATGAGTTTAGATAGTGGATGGTGTGGGGGCCTTCATTACTAAGCTATTCCGCTTTGTTTTATATACAACAATGATAATCCTACTATGACACTATCAATTTATTTTAGATTTGTTTTAGTAAAACCATAACAGGTTGGGTCTGCTTCTTCAAGTTCTTTGATCTCTCTTCTCTAACAAATAAAATAAGGGCAAAAAGTACAATTATTGTAAAAATATAGTATATAATTAATTAAATAAGTATTCTTATGGTATTTTAGTGTAATATTATTATTGAATATCTTGGTCGTATTACATTCTACTTTTTATATATTTTTTTACTATTTGAGGTAGTCTGTTTAATAATTTCATATTCACTTAGTTTGTAGACTAAAAACCATTATTAAACAGTATGCAGAAACGGGGGTGGATACTGAATATTGATGTTGGTGACACGTTGCTTTTACGACAGTTGAAATCGAAAGTAGGCTCAGACGTGACCGCGTCCATGGGAACCTCCTCGGCGTGGGCCTTTGGCAGTTGGGCTGTTCTATGTAGCGCGTGGCGCCCTGGTTACCGCTCAAGCACGAGGCAATCCCTTTACCGAGTTTTACCGAGCAGTCTGCCGCTCGCTCGTTCGCTCGCTGACTGCCCGGGCTCCGCTGGGAAGCTCCGAGAAGCGTTTCGTCTGTCGCCGTGCCGCCGCAGCAGCAGCGGCAGCAGCGACATTAGCAGCACTAGCAGCATGTCGTCAAGCAGATCGGACCCTGCTATGTCCCAGAGGATGGTGTGGGTCGACCTGGAGGCAAGTCGACCAGCTTATTCTGCTTAGATTCATGCTGATACGTACATTTACGCTATACGGTACACTGTACTCGTTTGCTAGTTACTTTTAACAATAGTCCCTTACAGTAAGACCAGCAATGTTGCATGAGTGGAACAATTGTTGCACTCTATGTCCATACAGTCGTTGGGAGACGTTGACATTACAGGTACACAGGTATGCCCAAGTCCAATGTAAAATTACCTGACTTTTCCTCAACTTTCAGTTTGATGTCCGTGTAAAAGGGATAGGCAGAATGACAACGGTAAAAACGGAATAGATCATATTTGACATAGATACTACACAAGTAAAATATCATTGGATAAATTAGGTTTTGTAAGGAGTGGAAATCTTCCTAAAATGGGGGGTCTGGGGTCCCCCCATGTAACTTTTGAGTAACATTCGATTTCTGTCAAATTAAAGGTGGAAATGTACTTATTTTATGGAAAGGAAAACGTTACAGCTAGGCAAAGCTAAAGATATCAGGAATTATGTATTGCTTTCAAACTCTCTTGTAGATCAACTTTTTTCATGTACCATTATTGTCAGTGCTGAGGTAAAAAAAACAGACATGCTCTACTCTTCTGTCGTCTTCTGTGTCTTCTGTTTGGGGAAGTAACCTTCCTCAAGCAGTTAAGTTCCATATAATATTATTTATAGCTAGATGTGCTTACATCATACCCATGTCACATAATGGTTATGGTTTTTCATCTAAAAAGGTAGCAAACTCACAACAGTAATCTGGTGTTCATTTGCACTAAAGATCATTTTTAAAGTGGTAACAGCATAAAGTGTTATAGCCTGCTGAACATAGTGTACTGAACAATAATATAGACCTGTAGACAATACTGTAATTTGTCATGCAACCTTGCTAGTTATTTTATATCATTTTCTTTTTTTATTTATCTGCCTCAAAGTCTGTTTTTGTGGCATTGCTTTTAAGATGAATGTGAGTGATAAGCTATCAGCTATCAACAGAGGCAGCAGGAATGTATTAAACCATGCTACAATGCTAAACAGACCAATAACATATCTTAATAGGCCTACTGCATTTTTTTATGATTACCAACCATTGACATAATCCATCCATCTATTCATTGTTTAACTTATTCATTAGGGTCATGGTCATTGATAGAATACATATAAATAAACAAATAAATAAATAAATGTTTTGAGAGGGGGGCCCCCTGGTGGCCACAGGGCCCTAAGCAGCCGCTTTGTTTGCATATGCGTTGGGCCGTCCCTGCCGGTACATTGTACTTTTTTATTTAGTTTACCTTTCCAATGTGTACATTCAGACGGTGGGCGCGTCACGCGTGTGTCCAGAAGGATCGTTTACGCTCAGTGAAGATATTGCATGTTGCGTTTCATGGTCATAGAGTGCAAACACACACATATCTGAAAATGACATGTGTGTGTACGTATTTCTAAGGTGTTGTGCAAATTGTAACCGTGAAATACTCCAGCGACTAATTTTTCATACATGTTTTTTTGTTTTTTTTTGTTCTAGATGACAGGCCTGGATATTGAGCATGACCAGATCATTGAGATGGCATGCATCATAACAGACTCTGAACTTAATATTCTGGTTGAGGTAAGAAATTATTTGTACACATTTTGTGTGATTGTACAGCACTCTGGCTTTTCCAATGGGTTTATGCAAACCAGTTTTTTTGCCTACAGGGACCCAATTTAATAATAAATCAACCAGATGAACTGCTAGTTGGAATGTCTGACTGGTGCAAAGAACATCATGGCAAGGTAAGTTTAGGTTTTTATGATTAATTTAAGCAAAATAATAATATTAGTGTATATCGAGTTATTTACTGTCATTATGAAGTGACAGTAGAAATATGGTTTGCAGTATCATAAGCAGAAATGTTGGATCGAAAAGTTAAATGGCATCTTCATTTTTTGAAAATTAAGGCAAAGCTTCATATTTGATGTCAATTTCATTTAAAGAGCCAATATTTTGTTGGTCTGTTATTTTTATTTTACTTACAAATGTTTCCTGCTTTCTAGCAATTCTTATCAAATCACGTGTCTAGACTGTTAAAACCATTACAAAGCCGTGAAATGTATAGTCAACTATTGCAAGCCAATTGTAAGATAATACACTTTTTGTCAAAGACAAAGTTACCAAATATCTCCTCAGAACTCGCTATTTTACCGTTCTCTGTGCGTGTAGAGAATATAATCCTATACTTCTACACAGTCCTGACTCCGTAAATTGGAACATAAACAAAGTGGCAAACACCGCTCACAACAACGATGCCCTTGGCTTCACAATGCGTTTCATTGTGTGGGGGCGGAGCTTCTAAGGGAGTTTTGTTTGATTTGAGCTCGAAATTAGTAAGCGTTTCAGTGAATGTCCGAACCTGCCTTTAACGTGCGTCGGCCTTTTAGACAGGATGACAGGATGTGAGCCCACCCCACACAGGAAGTGTCAGCTGATGTTGTCTGCTCTTCCCCCAGTCAGGTCTGACCCAGGCAGTGCGGGACAGCAGGGTCAACCTGCAGCAGGCCGAGTACGAGTTCCTGTCCTTCATCAGGCAGCACACCCCGCCAGGACAGTGCCCCTTAGCTGGTGGGTCGGCTCACCTCCCTGTTGACCTCTACTTACTTTCTCTCTGTTGACTTCTCTACTGCCTATCAGATGTAACAAGCCACTTAGCAGCACAAGGAAAATGTTTGGATGGGTCTGAGCTTTAATGTTAATCCTCAATTCCCACAGGTAACTCTGTGCATGCTGACAAGAAGTTCCTTGATAAGTATATGCCACAGTTTATGTACCACCTGCACTACAGAATAATCGATGTCAGCACCATTAAGGAGCTTTGCAGGTGAATTTTTTTTTTCCCTCTCAGTTTTTGCATTGCACAGTTAGAATGTTTGCAATGAAGGTCATCTTTGCACACAAAGATCATATGTTTAGTTTACACAGGATCATTTAGAGAATGTGGTCGGGCCTGAAGCCAGTCTATCTTGTGATTTTTATCTGCCTGTATTAGCATGGAAGGTTGTCTATATTCATGTACATTATCCCCATTACCATTATTAGAGCAGATTACATGAAATATATTGTACTTTTTCTATTCAGTTTTCTGAAGCACAATTTCCTTGATAAACTGAACTGATGTGGCCCAATTGAGCCATGTTAATAATTTAAATTTCACATTGTGTAGGCCTACATCGTTAGGGGTTCTTAAATTGCAGGAAGGACCTTTGGTCTGTGTGTGTGTGTGTGTGTGTGTGTGTGTGTGTGTGTGTGTGTGTGTGTGTGTTGACACCTACAGACGATGGTTTCCCACAGAGTACAAGAATGCACCTCAGAAGAAAGGGTTTCATAGGTAAGTCCTCTCTTTCCAGGTGGTTTAGTTCCCCCAGCACCCTCTGTCAGTGTTGTCACAATCTCAAAACCCGTTATTGGGTTATTTCCCAGCCAGTGGATATCCTGGCCAATACCTTCTCTGTCATATTATCTACTTGAGACCAGTGTTAATTTTGGAAGCAATTTTAAATTTAGTCTTGGCCTTTAGACGAAAATGCTTGATAGTTTTAGTCACATTTTAGTCATTTTCATTCAAATAGTTTTAGTCTATTTTAGTTGACAGAAATAGAACAGTGTTTTCATCAAGGAAAAGTCATTACATTTTAGTAAACTTTTAGTCAAAATGTTTTCTCTCTTTAAACAAATGCAAACGTCTAATACCAGTATAGCCTGTTTCATGCAGATGATATGGTAGCATAGTCGACAGTCAAGCTATAACCCTTTATTCAGCCTGGTAGATCAAGTTATTTTGTCCCTTCAGATTCATTCATTCATTTGAACTTGGAAGGCAACTAAGGTGGTAAGGACTCCAGATTAGGGCTGTACGCTATTGTTTAGTTTTAAGACCAGCTGCATGCTGGTCTATGGAATCGATCTGGTTTTCTGTCAGTCTGTCCTACCGTATCAGATTGTCCTACCGTACTGTAGAGCAAAAATAATAGATATGTCGATCTGTCACTGCAGTAATTTGAACGTGATCGTGACAAGACCAATCTCGCCTGCCAAATTTTACATTGTGCTGCCCACTTATGTGTGCAGTTACGGTTGATCATATGGTCTCGCCAGCCGGCAGCCTGCACACTTATGTGTGCAATTATGGTAAATCATACACAGGCAGTTTTTACATTTAAGTATTAAACTACGGTAAATGATATATGCAGGCAGTTTTTAAATTTAAATCATACTACTAACGTTTTCGTCTAGTCTCTTTTCATCAACGAAAATACAGTTTCAATTAAAATTTTTATTATAAGTGATCTATTTTCGTCTCGTTAACGTCTCGTTTTAGTGATGGAAAAAAGTTAGTTGACGAAAATATTTCATCAACAAAATTAACACTGCTTGAGACGTGAGAATTGAGTTCAGCTCATCTTTATTAACCTATCCACATGAATGAATGCTAAGAAAAAGCTAAATTGTCGTCACACCATACATTTTTTTTCTCTTTCTGAGATTGTATGTAGGCCAACGTGTGCCGCCCATCTTGCATGAAGCATATTATGGTCAATAAATGATACAATTATATTATGGTACAAATGGAAACCAGTGTGCGTCCAGTACCAACATCTGATGTCGCTGCCCACAGATTGTGTATATACAGAAAAAGAGATTAGTGTCGATTATACATTTGCGTGCCATGGTATATTCTTATCATATCGTGGGCCTTGTCTTCCCCTCCCCCCTAGAGCCCTGGATGACATTCAGGAGAGCATTCGAGAGCTGCAGTTTTACAGAGTCAATGTGTTCAAATCCCAAACAGATGGCAAGATTGTTGAAAATGGGGACGGCAACAAGAACGAGAGCTCAACCAACTGACACCACCGCATCGCTCGCGATTACGTTTGTGTTCTCAAGTTTAGCTAAATCTCCTTTATTTGAAAGGTGACTTGGATTGTCATAGTTCACATTCGAGCATGAAACTTTGTTTTGAACACGTTCTAAATTTGTTGTTACAAATTGCCATTGATTATTTAAATAAAAAGCTTTATATAGCATTTTAGTTTGTTGTATGGCATTTAGTGTATTGTTTTTTTTTGTTATATTTTCGAAAATAAATAACCAAATGAGAAAATGTACATTGTTATTTGTACAGTTCCATAAACTTGGGTATTTGTTTATTACGTATGTAACACTAGATGGCAGTATGGGTCTTATTTTAAGCCCTTTAAAATAAGCAAGCAGAGTGAAGACAGTACTGGACATTAAGGCACACTAATGGTGATGATCACATATATCAATTAGAATGACGTGTATGCAATCCACAAGCTTTACTCAAGTGTGAAATAAATTAATACATTACATATTAAAATGCAAGTCAAAACCACTTAACTTTAATGATCACATATCAATTAGAAAGAAGTACGCAGTCCACACGCTTTACTCAAGTGTGAAATAAATGAATACATGAACTATATTGAAGTCAAAACCACTTAACCAGGATATTTTCTTAAGACTTCCATCAGTCATGTAAATAAATTCCACCAAGTGGTTGAAATGGCCAGTATTGGCTAAATAAGTTCAATCTACACTGTTTAATATTCTCAAAGCTAATCAGGGTTTTTACCTTCCTCCTGTGATTTTGTTGTAGATAGTTTTAACAGTAAACTTAGGTCAACCCTGGACATAGTTGCACCA
>JAODUK010031851.1:0-15648 GCA_027564635.1 Typhlichthys eigenmanni
GCTGCCTCTCATAGTCCATTGACGGCACTATTTTTTCAGATCGGAGCATATATATAGGTATATTTTTCCGAGTCGACAGTACATTTAGCAAATCGACGTATTAAGTAACCGGTTACGTCGGTTACGTCGACTAATCGTCCCAGCACTACCCATGACATCACTTAATAAACTACTATAGTGTAGGTATACACCAATGACGTCACATAATAAACTATATTGTAGATATACACCCATGACATCACATAATAAACTACTATATTGTAGGTATACACCAATGACATCACATAATAAACTATAGTGTATACACTCCAAGACATCACATAATAAACTATAGTGTAGATATACACCCATGACATCACATAATAAACTATAGTGTAGATATACACCCATGACATCACATAATAAACTACTATAGTGTAGATATACACCCATGACATCACATAATAAACTATAGTGTAGGTTTACACCCATGACATCACATATAAACACATAATAAGCTGTACACTTCACTAGTGTAGGTGTACTACCGTGACACTGTTAAAGCATGACACCACCTTGCCCACATCCCGTGAAATGCCCGTTGCCCCGCGGTGCCCTGGGGCAGGCCAAGGAAGGCCAGGGGTGGCATGTTCCTCTGCCTACTGAAGGCAGGGCACTAATGAATGTCCAGGGCCATCCACCACTGTCAGGCTGCGTTTGAAGCAAGCACACAGTTCGGGCGCTCAGCGATGGAGACACCGCCTGTCCCAACATGTGACGCCTCAAAGCAGCCTGACAGGAGGAGATCCATCTACACAGATGGACACTTTCGGTTTAATTTTATACATTTTGTTTGGCTGCAGAAAAAAATGTTTATTGCTTTTCCTTTGAAGCCTGTGTTAGGGGCCTGTTTACTTCCAGGCTGAAGTCCGTCACGGATCAGTAAACATAACAGAAGTTTAAATAATAATTGCCGTCGTTAAAGACTCTCTCAATCACTTTTATTTTCTCAGCAACTTTATCGGGCCGCCACATTTTTTACCGCACGATAACTAATAGTCCCTAACAAATATTCAGCCAAAACCACAAACGGAACTCATTACACAAACATATAATTCACTCAATTTTGGAGTGCTGTAAACAATCTGTAGTGGACTCCATTTTGGATGGGAACCAGAAACTAGTTTGATTTTGTAGGCTGGGGAGTGTTTTCCACAGGTCTCTGCCCCTTTGCCTTGTTAGGGAGCCTGGGAAATTCTGGATCAGATAGACTGTGTGAAAAAGCCAAACGTCAATGACCGAGACACCCTTCTTCTGAAGCAAGCACTTAGGATTGTGGGTCTTGTCAAATGAGCATGAAAATGTCAACAGCGTGGAAAGATAATATAAACAGCAGGGATTGCTAAAATAGTGATAAAATGCTGTTCTGAGAGGTGGATAGGCTTGGGTCAGGAGAAGACACCAAACTCCTCAAACAAGAACAGAATAAGGACACTATTTTCAAACCTTTCCCACACTTTCCCTGTATTTCAGACCCCTCCCTCCCCCCTTCCCACACAAGGCACAACATGAGAACATACCTCGTTTTTCGACAGCTTCCAAACATAGCTTAACAAAATTTGGCACTGTGGTTCCTTCTCGTTCACAAAGGGTTAACAAGTGGCAGCCGAATACACGATCTAGGAGAAAACGAAACATTAGAAAATACAGTATTTCTATGACAATGCCAACACATGTACATATGTGTATATTTTCTATCTCAAGGTCTGCACTGTATCACGTTCCAGGAACGGTCATGTTGTCTGTTCAAAACCAAGCAGCACATGAGCAGTTCATTTAGTTCTACCTATCCTCTCTAGTGGAACACCCATCGCTGTTTGATGCAAAGTGCTTCTCTACAGTAATTAGACTTTTAGTTATTCATACTACATACTTCAGACTTTACATTTACATGTGTGTAAATTGTTACATAATGTGTTACATAGACACATTATTGTTGTCCCTTTCAAAGAGAAAAACATCTGCCATTGTATCCCATTCTGTCTAGAATCATGGCAATATCCACAGCTCAACAAGCCACGGTATTAAAGAACTACCATGTCCAGTGTGAAATCTTAGATCCTTTATCATTGCCACTTGTTCCCATGAACCCCGAGTCTCCCATGTGACTCAGCTTGAACCAGAGGCGGAGCCTCATTTGCCATGTTACGCGAGCGTTTCCATTGCTTCATATCTCTTGGCCTCCTCCAGCGAACACGTCTTCCCTGCCCACGCCCTGCAGCAAGGCAGTAAATTCCTGTGTGTCTCGTGGCCATGGTAACCGCATCCAGCCAGTGAACCAGGAGGGGTAGAGAGGAAAGCATGGAACAGGAGACGACGTTCTCCTCCAGCGCGGAGAACATCAAAGATCTTGTTTACACACTGGGGGGGAGGGCTGTGTGTGTGTGTGTGTGTGTGTGTGTGTGTGTGTGTGTGTGTGTGTGTGTGTGTGTGTGTGTGCGTGCGTGCCTGTGTGCGTGTGCACCAAATAAATACATGACTGGGAGCAAGGCACCTTTGCATACAGAATAACTTTCCCCAGTGCTCAGCAGATAAGCATTGGGAGGGGGGGGGGGCAAGGGGACCGGAGCAAAATTTACCCCTCCTTAAGGAATTCAAATAACCCTCCTGTCGCATGGATTTAATTTGCATTCAGAAGAATGATAGGGGAAGGGGGGGGTCGTGATATGAGGAAGCATGCTCTCTGAAGTGTCTTGCCCACCAGCTCTGCCAAAAAGGACGGTCTGGGAGCCACCTGCCCCACTCCTTAATCCACAAGTCTTCCATTTGCCCTGTCAATAACGTCCTCTTCCTTTGATCCGCCATTTGTCCCGTGGACACAACATTAAAGGGTCTCCTTGAAGCTGTTGAAGGGGGGGGCGGGTTTCCAAATACCGTTACCTTCTTCTAAGGATTGCAAATGTGCTTAAATATGCCCTTTAATGGTGTATTTTCCTTTAACCACGAGCTCAATAAATTAGTTCCTCCTCCGAGGAACGGGTTTGCTGCTATCTGCTATAGCTGCTATATAGCTGAATGTTCATTCAAGTCAAGTGCATTCAGCGTGCAGATGTTGTAGCCACCTCTGTTCTTTGACTTTAAAATGCGGGGGAGGAGAGATGATTTTCCAGTCATATAATAACTATAATTGCGCAGTAACTGTGTGTGCCTGGAACCGTCAGAGAAGGGACTTAACTAAAGAGGTATGCATTTTATGACACACAGTTCATAACAATAAGATTATTAAGCACAGCCTATTTATATATAGTATAACAATTGGAGGTTCACAAATGTGATATAGTGGATTTTTTAGTATCAAAGTGGATTTAGATTGAACCATCATGCTTGCGGCTTCATATTGTCTGAAAACATTACCTTTGATAATTCCTTTCTCCTGTAAAGTCTTCATGGATGGTCTTCTGGTAATAAACTTCTTGAGACGGTTTTTGACGCCACTTTTGTCTGCACTGTCCGAGACACTGTGTTTCAGCTTGGAGCTGGCGAACATGTCTGCAGAAGGCGAAGAATAAATAAAATAAAAAGTACAAAGTTATGATTTATTTCACTTCAGGGGTAGGACAGAATTTTAGGTTAATAAACCTCTGTTATAATATAATTGTTATATACAAATGAACAGTTGACAGCCCATAACTTAAACCTTAATCTAAAATACAAGACATCAGTTTCTCTTTACCTAACGAAACCATTAAACGTGTGTGTGTGTGTGTGTGTGTGTGTGTGTGTGTGTGTAAAGGGCTGGGGTATAAAGTGATATTTTTCTGCATGTGAGTTGATGGAGAGTGCTTTAGCGACTCAATCATTTAAATACAAGTAATATTCACATGTAATAGCAGTTTAAGACCATCTGAGAGGGGGATAAGTGCCATGTCTCCTTAACAAGTCAGTATCTTAACAAGGACAGTATAATGTGTGAGGATTGTCCCCCACACTTACTGACTGTAACATCAACTATGGCAGAGAGATTAACCCCCGCAGCACCACACCACCATGGCCTACGATGCCAGTACTACCTGATGCCGATCCTTTGCATGTTATTTATTCACTAGTCGTCCTCCTAGGCACCGCCCCCTCCGCTAACTCCCTCTATTATTCATTCCAACTGAACTTGTCGGAGTCTTTGGGAATTCCCAACTGTTCTGGAAACGACTCGTGCTCGTGCATGTCAATTTAACACAAATGAACACAGCTGCTCCCCGACGAGCAAGGATGACCTATTTTGGGTTATTGGCTGGCTTTGAAATCCAAGAAGTGTGTTTTCTGCTCCCTTGATGTGGAGGTGATGAGGGATTCTTCTGCTGTTTTTCCCTATTTACAAGGAAGGGCTCCAGTTTCATTCAGCACATATTCACCAAGGTCTGACAAAATCACACAATGCTGTCGCAGACTGACGATACAGTTCTATGTCTGTACCACTAACACCAAATCTAACTAATAGTTCAGTTCAAGCTTATTGCTTTACCATTTTCTGTGCGTTGTCCCGGCCAAAAACAAGTATGAAATTATGAAGAGACTTTTTGTTGTAATTCTGTGTGTGGTTAACAGTATGTCCACATGGATTATGTTTACTGCTTTAAGGGCTGACTGCAGCTTGAGTTATCAGTTATGAGTGTATCACAGTATCGTCACTCTGATTGGTTTAACCCGAGAACTATATATATAACCAATTAGGACATTATCGGCAAGCAGGAAATAGGTGAAATGTTAAAAACGTGAATCTCCAGATGAGTCCTTTATTTAGAGTTGCATGCATAACAGCATGTCCAGTACTATTATTATTACTCTGCAGCACCAGATGAAAAGTGCTTTACAAAGTGAAAGTCTGCTTCAGCTGTAATAATGTGTCTCTTCATTAAGTAGGATATCGCTATAATCAAAGACAGAGGCTAAGAGACAACAGAGCAGACCTTAACCCCTGTCCCCAACCGCTAGTTAGGCTTTTCATTTGATCATCCTACATCAACAGTACGCCGTCTGCTGTGCCAAAGGTGACAAGCCTGATTTGAGCCATTGACCGGGATTAGCATAATTGGCACTTGACATATGCTGACATAATGCTATTTAGCATGTTCCTGTGTCATGGCTCAGACTGATAGATAATTGAAAGCAACAGGCACCACACAACATAGCCATTTGCTTACGAAACAGCACCCGAAATACCAAGGAGATCTGCCTCAAACTAATTCAGCGGAAGGGGAGAGCAGTCATGCGTAGTGTCTAATGTGGAAGGCATTTGGGGATATTATATTATTCTGTGCAGAAGGCACAGATCTGACCTGTAAGCATCTTGCAGCAAGATGACCCTTTCCCATTCTTTAAGAAAGCTACTGGTATAAGATTAGGTACTACTAGTACTAAGATATTCTACTCCCTACTGGGGAGGATTTGAGAGTTTTAATGAGAGCCAGTTAAAAACAAATGCAAGAGTAGAAACAACCCATGCTCTCCTCCTCTGCTCCCTCCTTCTATTGGTCTGGTTAGACTATTGGTCTGGTTAGGCTATTGGTCTGCCGTGGCTGTGAAGCTATTGACAAACCTGTTGTGAAGCGACATAGCGCCACGCATCACTCTGACAAACACGCCCACCGGGAGGAAACATATCATAGCGCTTTATTGACTTTGCATTCGATAAGCTAGCTAACATCATTCTTGACCTCAAAAGCTGCTGTGTGACAGGATGCACTACCCACAAGGTAAAGAACACAGAACACGTTTCATAACCTGACGAACCGAAGGAGAAAAAGAAACCAAACTGTAGACAGACAGAGAGACAGACAGATAGACAGATAGACTTTATTGCCCTATAGGGAATTTGTCTTGGACACATTGTACAGTGCAAAATGTGTCATATTGCATTGACAGCTACGCCTATAGACACTAACAGCACAACAGTGTGCCAAATGTTTACCTGATAAAATATTCGTTATCTCAGCATGCTGAAGGATTATTTAGACACGCTATGTCAACCAGTCACTACATGTAGGCATATTGAGTATCAGGATCCCACAGTTCCAACAGGGACAGGAATGGGGAATGGGAAGTGGACAGGGAAGAGGAAGTGGGAGAGGAAGTGGAAGAGGAAGTGGGAGAGGAAATGGGATAGGAAGTGGAAGAGGAAACTAAAAAGAAACTGGAAGAGGAAGAGGAAACGAAAAAGGAAGTGGGAGAGGAAGAGGAAGGGGGAAGAAGGGGAAGTGGTTTCCACAGGGCTGTGGATAAGAGAGGACAAGAGTAAGGAAAAGGGCTCCTTACTGATGGACCGGCGGTGTCCGGGGTTGCTCTGCTTGGAGGAGGGCGAGGCTGAGCCGTAGCCAGGCAGGGAGCTGTGTCTGGGCAGGTACTCTGTGCTGTTGGACCTCCTGAGGCCCGGCCTGCTGAGCATGCCATCACCTTTGGACTGCAAGACAGAACACGTTTGCCGGGTCACCCCACAGCCACTGACTCCAGAGCAGTGTAAAGGGCGTACCCCTAGTGGTGCTTAGTGATACATGACGAGGTGAGTGACAATTTTGTAACAAATAATCAAAGCCTATTAATAATTTGTACTTTTGTACAATAGTCTTTTTATATGATCAAATCCTATATTTTTTCTCTTCATGTCCGGTAAAGGGGTAATTGGAAAATCATTGAAAGTGGTACAGAAGCCAAAGGCGTTTGAGAACCTCTGCTCTAGAACATTCCTTTGTGTAGTACAACTGTCCTAATGTGTTTGTTGGAGGAAAATGAGCGAGGAGAGGGTTCCTTTATCGCTCACACACATAGCACGCCTGTGTGTGTGTGTGTGCACTTTGCATCAAAACACACAATATCAGTCTGGGAACTCTATTGAAAGCTGTCTGTTGGATGCAGAACCATTATCCAATTACATTCAGGTGGGAAGTGTAGATGGACAATCGACAATTAAGTGCCTGTGTTTGATGATTGGTCGAATGGGATCCAATCATCTGCTTTTTATTTGATTGAATAATTAACCGTCTTCAATAAAATTTCCAGATGTACTGTATATGCAGAGCAGTGCAAGAGTGGTCACACCGGGTAAGTTTTTAGCATTGGCTCAGATACTGCTTAATACCAGGATGATACCAGCTCTGAATACACAGTGCAAAGTAGAATGTGTCTTTCTCACTTGTATACAGTAACATTGCTGCAGAAGTGTTTTTATTACAATAAAAGGTATGTATTAATAATGTACTCGAACTTTTAATGTCAGCGTTTCACTATCGTTTCATTACGTTTCTAGTTTAATCATAGCTATTCAAATACTGACAGTTAAAACAACAACAGATCAATAATGGAGTAATAGGAGGGAAGTGCTTACCAAGGAACTGACTGTCTTTGTAATGGCATCGTACCATTTGCACATCGTAGGGGAACCGTCAGTTTGAAGAAGATATTCACTCCCTGTGTTGGTTGTGATCTGAAATATATTCATTTGAACATTCCTAGTCAGGAGACATAGCGAGTATGAAGTAAAAATATTCACATAGTCAACATCTATATTTATACAGAAAGTGTAAATGTCTGGCAGAACTATGAATAGCAATGTCTATATGAGCAGATGTGGCGTCTGTAAGGCTCACGGTATAGCCCCTACAGTGGGCGTGGCTAAACGCAAGATGTTCACAGACAGTCTTCTCAGAGCGGGAAACACAATTAGCGTGATACTTGTCATCTTAATATTTGGCCCGTTCTGCATCTCTCCATCGGCGCGGTAACCGCACTTGGCGCCGTCAGATGCAATAACCACAGTTAGGGGGAGGTCTTTGAGAAAGCCTGACACCAAGGTCAGCATTGTCACGTATGGTTGAGCCCGCGCTGCACCAGAAACAGCAGAAAACATCGCCGAAGCAACAGCGTCACGTGTGAAAATAGACCAGTTGCAGAGCTCCTCAAAAAAGAAACGGTAACTTGTATTAACGTTGCTTGGAGGGGTAATTGCTCACCGAGGAGAGAGGACTTCAAGATCCACGTAACCTTTTGCGTTTTGTATTTGGGGAAATCATCATAATATTGTGTGAAAACCTGGACCATGCTGTAATTCTTTATGTCACACAAAACCTTTTAATACATGTCCTATTTGACCAATCACCACACTTGTAGGGGCAGCTTCCCCCCTCCCACCACCCACCACCGTTCCAAACCTCCTCTCCTGCAACCTTCAAAAGTTCCTGTTGGGGAAATGACTTCTCTCTGACTCCATTACGGAGCGTCAGGAGCAGTTAAGCAGCATCCTCTTGTGATGCTGGGGGGGCGGGGGTGGTGGTTTCAGGCACAGGCCTTGTCTCAGTGTGTTTGTGCTTCCCGATCTTCCCCACATACTGTACAAGCATGCTTGCTCTGGAACACTGTTGTCCTGGAGGCTGCCCTGGGCGTACGCAATCACCACACATCGTGGGCGAAAGGTTATCAGCAGACGTTCAACTGTCCAACACGTTTCAAACCTCTGTGGGTCTGTGTTTCTCACTTTCTGAAATATAATGCCGATTTGTAGTAAACACATCAAATGTGAGTGGGTTGGGCAGGTGATTGTTATCAACCCTCTGTTCTAAGGCCGCGTTCAGACGTAACTTCTTTTTGGAAGCTGTCTGCCTCTTGTTCACATTATAACCCTATGGAGCGGACTGTGTTTTTAAAAGCGCCATGGGCACTTAACCTAAATGCTTTTTTCAGCAGCTCTGGGCTTCTTTTTCAGTTGAAAAAAAGTTCAACTTCTCAGAAGAAAACACCCGACGTCATCCGCTTCTTCGACAGTTGACCAATCACAGGCGGCGTAGTGAGAGCTGGTGTTTCCCATAACCATCGTTTCAGCTGCTTGTATTTTTCTAAATGAAAAATGCCCAGACCAGCGCTTTTAATCGAAAAAAGAAGTTACGTCTAAGTGCCCACAAGTGTTTCCAATTTTGCGAAGATTTGTTGGGAAATAGGGGGCATTCATTTTGAAATATGTTTTTATGTTTACAAGCTATAGAAACTAGGTTCACCATCTAATCACATTCTTAGATGTACATATCCTGTACTGCTGTGTTAAGCGTGGTTTCATAACCTCGGTTAGACTTTACGTGAATATTGCATTAAGGCCACTGAAGGTGTCGACCCGCGTCAGCCAGAATTTAACGGGGCAACACCCACTGGCAGTGTGTGACGCTTGTCGACGCCAAAGTTTAGACCGCGGTTCTATTTCTTGGGCATCATGCCATGAACGTGCACTGAATATCTGCAGGTTTCTGAGCTCCTACGTCAGTTTGACTTTACCTTTCGAACGATGCATTCCTGGACGCACCGCCGAAGGACGCAGCCAGTGGGCCTTTGGTTCCAGTCTGTTCCTGTGCACGCGCCTTGCACATCGTACACAGTCAGCTCTCTCTCATTGTCCCACAGGAGCCAGCGGTCTCCTGTAGGACAATGAGGCAGTACAACCTCTGTCGTACAGCCTGGTAAAGGTGCTTTTATTGTCACATACACATACATGTTGCGAAATTCATCCTCTGCATCTAACCCATCCCTCAAGGGAGCAGTGGGCAGCTGCTGTGCAGCGCCCGGGGAGATAGGAGCCCGTGTCACTGGTCAGATGGCACTGGCTGGAGAGTGAACCTAACATGTTTTTAGATAGTGGGGGAAACCAGTAACCTCGCGGAACCATCCTGATCTTGCGAGCTTCAGTTTAATTTTGCCGTGAGAATCAGTCTGGAAAGCCTCGGAATCATTTTGAATGTGTCCGAGTAGCAAATTAACTTTCCAATCAGCATCGTGTTTATAGCTATACTGGCGTGGTTTAGGTGTGCCGACCATGGTGCAGACAGCGAAAACGACCGGATGAGTCATCCAATCAACGGTCAAGTATTTTTTTGGAAGTACAGCCGTTCACAAACAGTTTCAATGTACGGCTCCCCAGATAGACTTGTGACAACAATTCCTCTGGCATGTCAGGTTAGGAAAACTCCACACAGAAAGGCCAGGATGACCGGGGTTCAAACCCGGGACCTTCTTGCTGTGACGCCACTGTGCTATCCGGGGCAACACCGTGTTGCTCAGCCTGTCTGCTGTACGACCACAGGCAATATTTATGTCCCACGACAGGAGCATATAAGCCACAAGATTCCTCGGGACAGAGATCCAACCTCTCAGGTTAAACGTGAGCATTTAAATCTCTTCGCAGCTCCATTTCCCTATAAATGCCCTCCCACGTAAACCGGCTATGTGCACAAGCGGTCTAGTCGTGATTCCATTGTACCTCGTGAATCTGGTCCCTGGAGAAGGCAACAGATTCCGACATGTGTTGTCATGGGAGATGCCCCAACAGGACACAGACATGGGGGCTTAAGAGCCTCCAGTCTCATCAGGGTTTAAGAGCATAATGTCTTAAAGAGGCGCTCTGCAGGACAGCCGCACAGAAACGCATCCTTCTCCCTGTCTCCTCTGTCATCTGTGGAAACACTGGGCGTCCATTCAGCTGTCAGGCTTATATCCCGGCGACTATCTGACTGCTCGATAAGGACGACTCACCCCTCTGAAGTTTAATCAAAACGCGGGAGCAAACTACTTAAAAAAATATATCAAACATTTTCTTTTGGAGCGGCCTGGTCAAAGATGCATTAAAGATTATCAGAGCGGCCTGAGGAGATGACAGCGAACTCTGTGTCTATTCATTCTGTTAATGAAAAATGGAGATAAGCCCTTGCAACGCAACGCGGCCACATCCAGCCTCCAGCCCTGATGTCAGTTGGCCTAATCTCGCCACGCACAAAGGTGGCGCGGTCGACGGCACCGCCCCTCCTGACAGGCTCACATTGAGCTGTAGGTTCCCTCACAACACTTTGTAATGCGTCTTGATGCTAATCCCGTCATGCTAGGGCCTCTTGAACCCCAGTTTGTGATCTTAATTAGCTCGGTCAGTTTATTCCCAGGCAATCGTTTGCCTAGGAGATAGATGATGGCGATGGTGCTGATGATGATGGTGGTGAAGGCAAATAAATGGCCCATGGACACCTTCATCGCTGGGAAGTAACATGATAATGAAAAACTGATGATGTTAAAGACATGCAGGCTGTTTGGAAACAAATAAATATTCTAGAGAATGTGAATACCATTGAGCGAACACACCAGTAATGAACATGATATTGTGTCCACTGGTCGGCCTGGTAGTGCATTTTTTCAAGTCCCCAGTGTGCAAATCATCTACACACTAAGGGGCATCTAGTGTATTAGTTAGAGAAACATTCTATAACATTCTGTCCACAAATGGAGATCAGGATATTTCTGTTTCTGTTAATTATTCTGCCATAACACAAAACTGAGATGATAAAACAAAATCCTCCTCAAATGTTTCATGCGCGTCTCACCAAGTGAGATGACTTTACAGTAAGCAATACAAAAGCACTGTTTTGCATTTAGAAAATGAAGAAGAATATAAAATAAATCATTTTTTTCATCACATTTCTTAATAAAGAGGGTGTTGAATGTCTAGGCCTTATTTTGACTGGAGCCATTAATATTTAAATATGCACAGTGGAGCGGCGAGGAGAGTGCCATTTATGCCTTTATACATTTGCATTTGGCTCTTAAATTAAACATTAATTACGCTTCTTCATAAAGGAACAATGCAACATTGAAGCATTCTACTTTGCCAAGTTAATTATTTCCAATTTGCAACAAAATATCAGTGAATGCGTCAAACTGTATAGTTATACGGTTCACAGAGATTAGAAAAAAGGTTTCTTTGACTAGTTTCTTAGGGAAAAGGGGGAAATACTGTGCGTTTCATCAGGTTTGCCCTGAGAAGAATGTTAATTCTTGGCACTACCGCCATCATTTGTATGTTGTGATAAAGTTTTCCCCTCAGACTGGCCTCCCAATTTCATGTTAGTTATACTACTGATCATGCTGGAGGAAGGTGGACCATTTAATCCATTTGCGTGCATGTGTGTTTGTTGCGTGCATGTGTGTGTGTGTGCTCTGTGCATGTGTGTGTGATGTGTGCATGTGTGTTTGTGCGTGCATGTGTGTGTTTGCCCTTAATAAAGGCAGCCTGTAGTTTATCGGGAGAAGTTGGTGAGTTGTAATCTCCAGGGCAATCTGCTGTTGTTGGTCTAAATCCATCCATCGTTTGGCGATTAACACACTGTGCTTTCACTGTCTCTCTGAAGAACCAAATTAATGCCCACTTCAGGCGGAAGGGTAGAACCTTTTCTCTGCTGTGGGCCGTTTCTAGAGATTAATTCTCCGTTTCAAATCTTGGGAGGCTCACTTCAGAGAGGAATTATGTTAAGGTACCACTACCATACACACACACAAACAGTGTCAACACAAAGCTACAGTACACAAGTACACCAACCATGGGAATGGCAATTCCAAATCACCGCACATGATTAAACTGTACAAGATAAAGTTTTTCCATCCAGAAATCAGATGGCCGGCTGGTCGAGAGAGGGTGAGAACTAGCTGAAGGGGCCGCAGGCACGGAACCTGCGTCTATCATCAGGGTGTCTCCTCAGGCTGACCCCTGCTATAGGTGACTTTTAGCTTTGGCGCCGACCTGGGACTCTCTCCAGCTGCCCTGGCCCGGGCTGAAAGTTCTGGGAGGAACTGGCATGTATATCTCCCTATGGATCACGGGGGAATGTTGTGCCTAATGCACAGCTCACAAAATCATAGAACTCTGGAGAAAGGAGTCCTGTATTCTGAATACAGTTCACATCTATTCTATTAGACAAACTTTGAACTAGGTGAATGTATAAAAACAACATGGGAAATGACAACAAACAAGCCGACCTCACTACCTCACCTCATCTCAGCTGACGTTTGTTGTTAGCATGCCACTTAAGTTAAGCACTTATTCACGCCACACAGAAGACTGCAACGTCGCGGAGGCTTTCGCTCCCACGATAAAGCAGGCAGAAGGACCAGCAGCGCATGTAGACTACATGTCAACGTATACTGTAAGGCTTACAGTTAAGGCTTGTGTCTGTGGAAAAACAAACCATGTTCTCCAGAGGTGAATGGAAGTATATTATTGTGTAGTCAATACACACTGTCGCATTTGATTCTGTGGTGACTGCGTCTTGCCGGTGAGTGAAGTGGCGTGTGTTTTGGAAGCAGGCCAATGGTACTCACAGCTGTAATCACGGCAAATCATCGGGAAGTAATCAAGCACCGTTAGCTTAAGACGGATGGCGGATTAAAGTACTCAGGTCAGCAGCTTTGGACGATTATGCATCAGGATCAGAGTGGCAGGGGTGCGTTTACACAGGGCAAGGTGGCACCGCTTCAGTCTAGTTCCAACGTGCACAGCACTGAAAGACTCCAGTTGTATTTACTACTACATTGAGTGTTACTCAAAAGTGCATCTTTTCATCCTTACTAATGAGGAATAGCTGACACAACCTCCAATTAAAGGAATTGGTAAGACTCACTGAGGTGTTTTTGGTTGGTGTTTTGTGATTGCAGTATTGGAAGACATCAAAACATGACTTAATATTCAAACACTTTTCATCAGAATGAACTTTGAGAGGTGTTGAGGTCTGTTTAGAGGAGGAGGGTTCAGAAGCTGTGCTAACCCTGACAGCTAGGTCCGCCAAACATTTTGGCTTGAGCGCTGCTAGCGCGAATCCGCTTTAACGCCTTCAGAAAGGCCAGCCTGAGAGGTGGCTGTAGGTCTTACTGAAACAACATCCAACTTTGTAGCGATTAGTCAAGATAAAGCCGTGTTTTCGTAGCGGTGGCAGGTTAGGACTCCTCTGCTAAAGTGGACTCATTATTTTCTAGCCTCGGGCTCCATTTCATCACGTTTCCTTGTTTCAGTCTTGTCGTCTTGTTGTTTTGGAGTCTTTTCTCCCCATGTTGTGGTTGTAAGAAGTGTGTTTGTGGGGGGGCGGGGGGGGTTCTGGGGCTGGGGAAGGGGGCAGAGGAGCTCAAAGCACGACTCACGCCTTGTTTTCTCCTTAAGGAGAGACGAGGTCGGGGGAGTGGGGGAGCAATTTGGACTTTTTCTCCTTTTGTTATTTGATTTTAACTCACTCAGGCCAGACACATGCTTGGATATTCAGAAACACATGAAAAATGCATGACCACTTATTCAAAGTTCTGCTTCTTTTGATTACAAGAGGATGTCAAAGAGATATCAAGTTTTATTAGCCTCAAGGGAAGCTTTTTTAGCCGATAGCGCGTCTCACGGGGTGGGGGGGACACTACAAACTTAATAGAAAGTCTGATCTTTTTCATTTTTCTAATACATGCTATATCGTACCATTTGACGAGCCTCAAATCAAATGTACTTTGTCATATGTGGAACATAATGCTGTTATTTCCACCCCATGAATTTGCTTAGAACAAATATACATTTTAATTCTCATCAACTCTTAAAGCAGTAGTATGGAATTGTGGGGACTATTCAACACATCCATTATTGATTGGTAAAAATATTTTTTATGTTCATTCATCCATTATCAGATATGCAATTTGCCTATACTTATAATGTAATATAATCATATTTCAGCTAAGAATTGTAGTGTACTGTAATTTCAGCTAAAACAAATATTATATTTAATAAATATTGCATTTATTAAATATATCAAACATTAAATGTATAATTGTCTCTTTGCTGGGCACTATATTGAGCTGGCTGTGGAGTAATACGCTGACTAAACAGCGAAGTAAACATGTTAGCGACCTGGATTCATTACAAAACGGGGCTGTATTTCAGAGCTATCCGTTCCAGAGTGCAGCTGAAGCCATGGCGGTCAGCAGAGCCCGTCACCTCGTCACAACACAGCAACACATCACTGTTACTGCACTTATTCCTCTCTTTGTTCGGGACCTCATTCCTTCCCTCCGAGCGCCACAAGATATCCCAGGTGTCGGGCGACTCCGCGCACACACACACCAGAGCGCCGGGACACACAGTTAGCTCCACGGAGGTCAGAGTTCACATGGAGAACGAGGAGCACATTGTCTTGGATCCACACCGGAGGAAAACAAGCAGCTACAGTGTGACTGTCACACCATCGGGGAGCTGTGTGACACGGGTGAGTCAACGGAAGGGAAGGATAGTGTCACATAGAAGCACAGCTGTGCAAATACGCTGTGTGTGTGTGTGTGTGTGTGGGGGGGGGCATAGTCATCTCTGTGACATTATAATCTTACACCCCTTCCCTCCCCCCTCCAAACACACACAATACAAAGGTGATTACACTGGTTACTGTTTATGAGAAACTCCCTCCAGCTAAAGTGTGTAAAACAATCAAGATGTAGTTTTCTCTCGATATACAGCATTCTACATCTTCACATGCGCTGCTACACTGCCCGTCACACACTGCCGCCCATCATGAAGCCCGGTCATCTGGGACCTCCCCGGGCGAGGAGGAGCAAGCTCGGGTCCAGCTGGGTCTGCTGCCCTGTTCATTCACCACTTCCTGGAGGAAGAGCTCTCTTCTCTCAGGCCCCTTCCTGGCACCGCCCGACCCCGAGCCGAGGACGCTGGGAAACACAGCTGTCGGGCCTGAGAGGTCTCGCAGCGTCAACGAGACTCTGGTTTTTGAAGGGTCGCGACCCCTCCTGCCCCGGGCACCAGAGGCATGTCGATGACAGCACGGGGGGGGGGGGGGGGGGGGGGGGGGG